>OX465054.1:4356891-4441891 GCA_949841015.1 Aplysina aerophoba
CATGCACCTGTTATTGTGTGTATTCTTAAAGTGTCCATGGCAGCCTCGCACCACATCCCACATAGTGTGAACCAGCAACTTCTTCATACTACTTTCCTCTCCCTCCCCTTCCCTCCTCTCCCCTCCCCTCCCCTCCCCTCCCTCCCTTCCTCTCCCTTCCTTCCTCTCCCTCCCCCTGCCCAGCATGTGATGCCAACCAGTATATCTACCAACCTCCTGGAACCCCTGACACCATGAGTGTCTGCCTATCTTGCCCCGCTAACAGCTCCTCAGCAACAGGCAATGTTGAGGTGTGTGAATGCCTTCCTGGAACAGGCAGGGTCAGCGAGGCCTCAGGACTGTTGGACCAAACTGAGTCCTGTACAAGTGAGCAGTGACCTGTCCATTGCTTGAGAAACTTGGTAGCTAGGGTGTCAAGCTTCTTCTCGGCCCAGGAAGTGGGAAGATCTGTTAAGCTAACTCTATACCACCACAGTTGTCACATACATAACATTTTATTTCGCATTTGTGTCTCATTTGTGTGTAACTGCTAGCATGTGCCTTCTTATAATATGCATATGCATGCTGAATGGTGAAGGGTGTGGCTCTCCTGTGTACACATGGCCCCTCCCCTATCCGCCCCCAGCTTGTCCTGGGGCCCCTACAGCTCCCAGTCTCACCATAGACACGCCCCCTGATGTGACGGTGACCTGGTCCCCGCCCCCTGCCAGCTCTGCTTGGCCTCTAAAGTACCGAGTGGAGTGGCCCAACGGTACTGTGCTCGGTGACGACCTTAGCACTCCCTCAGTGGTCATCAGCGGAGTGGACCACCTCACACAGTACAGTATTGTCATCACTGCCCTCACCAACTCATCCTGTACAGATGAGAAAGTGATGTATAACTTCACTACGGGACAGAGTGAGTGGGTTGTGGGGAGGGAGGGAGGGGGATAGGTTGGAGCTGCCTGGGAAGTGAAATGTGTAAAGTGAGGTTGTCTCCTGCAGACAGGCACTATTGAATCAGAAAGAATGGCACGAGTGTGTAGTGAGAGGAGATCAAAGCTTGTACTGAGAGTGGTGATAGAAGACATTGTGTATGTACATGTGTTGAGATGGACTGTGGAAACAGTTCCTCTGCCTTCTTTGTACATCTTCACTGCTTCCACAAGAGATGACAACATCTCTTAGCCAACTGATGCACCCTTCACGGCTAGAGACCTCTTCCTCACTTCCTGTAGGGTGTCCCAGCAATCGTCCGCGATTTATTGACACCCCTGAGACGTCAGCCAACAACGTGACCTTAGTGTGGGATGAGCCCCACATCATGGACCCCCTAGTCTTTGACCCACGGTATGCGGTGTACACTAAGTGTGGCGATTATAACTGGACGCTCCAAGCTGAAGACCTTCAGAGCTCCTCTTACACCATAACTGGCCTACCCGCCAGCAAGAGGTGCACTGCCCAGGTGGTTCTGTACAGCAGGCACTGTGCCCTCAGCCGCACCGGGCCTCTGGTGGACACTGTGACCTTTACCACTGCAGCCACGTGTGAGTGTGGGTAGGGGTTCACTGCTGTGTGGAGTGTAACGGACAGCAAGATTAATGAGCTTGAAGCACAGCAGTCACTTCTGATGAGAGGTTACAGAACATTTTGATCCATAGATCCTTACACAGCTGAAGAAGATCTATGGATTGAAACGTTCTGTAAAGAAGTGACTGCTGTGTTTAATGTAATAATGCAATTCTCTGTAGTGTGATCTGGGGTTGCCTCATCCACATGAACATGAACATGCAAGTACGTATGAACATGCTCTGATGGGTCTATTCTCTGCTCTACAGTGCCAAAGGGGTTGACCACCAGCCCTTCTGGTGATGGGCAACAGACCCTCTTCATTGAGGCAGGGGACTCTCCAGGAACCTTGTCAATTCGCATTGACCCCGAGCAAGGCATACCGAGGTTTGTTGTCATCTATGTGGACATCAGTACTCCAAGCACTACTGTTGAAGTGATCAGGCAGTCGCAGGCAGGAGTGGAAAACTGGGTCATCAACGTCCCTGAGGATAGAATGTACCTAGTGCAGGTTTGTCTGGGAGTGAAGGGCGTGCAGTGAGGGTGCGGTGAGGGTGAGGTGAGGGTGAGGTGTGGGTGAAGAAAGCTAGACAGATGATGTTCTACTGACATGCATGGTTGTCACTGTATATAGTCCTTTAGTGCATTGCGAATGTACTGTAGTGGGTACATGTATGTGTGGTGAATTCTTTGTGTTGTCGGTAATAAATTGATGGCACAGAAATCACTGCAGATTGTAGGCCTTGCTGCTGACAAACTCCCTCCCTCTTCCCCCCTTGCTCACTCCCTACTCCCTCCCTCCCCTTCCTCATCTCCTCTCTTCTCCCTCCCCCTCTCTCCCTCCCCTCCCCATCTACTCCCTCCCTTTCTCCTCCCTCCTTTCTCTCTTCCTCTCTCCCCCCTCTTTCCGCAATTCCGCACCTTCAAACCGCACCCCCCACCTCCCAACCACGCCCCCCGTAGTGTGCTGGTATCAATGCCGATGGTGTGAGGGGACCCCTCAGCAGTCCAGTCACAGTAATTGTCCCTCGAGTCACCACGGAGCCGCCACAACCCACGGGTTTGACGAGTGCGTGTATGAGGGCTGAGAGGGGCGCAGTGTACATACATGTGTTGCTTTCTTACTGTGTTCTCTCGAAACAAGTCTAGCGGATGTTTCAATTGAGAGAATACTGTAAGACACTTCAATATTTGGTGCATGTGGTGACAGGGAATGGTGTTGGAGGTTGCATGGCCAGTGGGGGGCAGATGAGTGGAGTGCTATCAGGCAGGCTGCCAGCTGCTAGTCTGTTGGGTGGAGCCCTAGCTGTGTGGCGCAATATGAAGAGCAGTGAGAAAGGGTAGTTCTCGAATACCAGCTTCAAAACAGGGTTGAAAACCTTGCCGACGTTTCGACCAGATGCTCTGGCCTTCTTCAGGGCCATCTTCGCCCTGAAGAAGGCCAGAGCATCTGGCCGAAACGTCGGTAAGGTTTTCAACCCTGTTTTGAAGCTGGTATTCGAGAACTACCCTTTCTCATGCCTGAGCCAGCTGAGAAGCCCTCACTTCAAGAAGAGCAGTGCTGTAATGTCCTGTGTTGTTAAACAACAAGCAAATTAATAATTACAGTATACACCTGTACATATACATAAACACATATAATGTGATTGAAAGAAAAGTCACAGCTATTGTAAAGATGATAGATTGGGAAAAGTTTCTGATCATGTATGATTGAGTCAATTAGTAGCCGGGGATACGACACTCCTTGGCTGCAAGATCAATTGCTAGGGAGGCTCATAGTTGGTTGCTAGGGAGGCTCATGCTGAGGTTGTTTGTAAACACTACCCCTGAGGCTCTGGGCTAGTGTTTACAAACAGCCTTAGCACAAACAAGCAATGCTTGTAGTGTGATAGGGGTTCAGTGATGTGTGAAGTATAATGGACAACGAGATTGATTTCATTGTAAATCATGTACATAGCATGATGCTGTAAATGTTGTGATGTCGTGGTTCACCACCTAATGGTCATCGTACAATACAAACTGACAACACCTAGAGAGACAGGAGCGGTGCACTATCATCCACTCCGGCTCGCCGGCTCATGGGCTCATGCACATGCACATGCTAGCTGCTCACTGAGCACACCATCGCACAGATCTTCAGGGCACAGGTCCTAAAGTGGTCGCAGTATTTTGGCCCTCTTGTGACCATATTTACGGTGATTGGAGGCAAAAAAATTGTGGGCACAACGGTGGCTTGCATGACTGAAACTCCGCGTTAGAGCGTAGATCACGAGTTCGGGTGCCGGGTTGTGGTTCTTTTTTTCTAGTTGCCACTTTAGTTAGCGAAGCTTCTACACGTACTTTAAGTTGTGTGACATCATGATTCATGTCATTCATGTCACGGTTCACCACCTAATGGTCAGCGTTCAATGCAAACTGAACCTCTCTACTAAAAACCTACCTCTGGTTGGGTGGCGCAATATGAAGAGCAGTGCTGTAATGAGCAGTGCTGTAATGAGCAGTGCTGTAATGTGCAAACTGTGATCTAAACCTCTCTACTAAGAATTCTCTGTTAATGCTGTACATATTTGATATGTGTGACATCATGATTCAGCGATCAACGGTCAACACTAACCGTGATCTAAACCTCTGTACTATTGCAGTATGCTAAGCAAGATTCACTGGCACCAATTTCCTTTGCCAAGTATGACCTTTGTCTGTGTGCGTGCATCACTTAGCCTTCTCTTCCCCCCTCCAGTCTCCTTCTCGGTGTTCATAGCCTGTGTGGTGGCCCTGGGAGGTCTGCTGTGTGTGGCAGTCTTTGTCCTGCTGGCCTGCGGTGTCTACATTTGTACCAAACAGAGGTGAGTGTTGGCCGGACAGTGCAATCAGTGTTGGAGAGGGTAGAGTGGGGGGAGGAGGGGAGGGCTGGGGTGGAGGAAGGGGAGGAAAGGAGTAGCAGCTCCATCCATCCTCTTCTTCCTCTTCCCACCCTCTTTTGCCCATTGTGGAATGCTTGGGGAAGACGCAGGGAGCAGTGTGACTTGTGTGATTAAGTCTTTATGTGTGGGTACGGAAGTGCTGTGGGGGGACAGGGTGAATTCATGTGTCCATGTCTGGAGGGGAGGAGGGTCTGTACGTAACAACTGTGGGTGTAGCTGAAGAACAGCAACTTGATTAAGTACACTCTCCTCCTCCCATCATCACCTGCTCTGTCTCTCTCATTGTTCCCGTTTGTAGTCGTTTCTGTTACTTACGTCACCACTCCCCCTCCCCCTCCTCCTCCCCCCCCTCCTCCTCCCCCTCCTCCCCCCCTCCTCCTCCCCCTCTCCCTCCCCCTGCTGTCAACAGTGGCAATAAGCAGTATGCAGTTCCAAGCACCGGTGCAAGCAGTCAACCGGGCACACCCCACCTCAACAAGGAGAGCAAGATGGACGCCATTGCTGACTCTGCTCCCTTGTCACCTGAGGAATCAGAGTTGCTGGAAAAACCAACCGCAACCACTTTCAACGTCTTTCAGCCCGCGTTAGAGGAATCGTCACGTCCCTCCAGTTAATTACTCCCTCAACAGATGCTTTAGGAACTATCATTGGACCTTTGTGCATTTGTATAGCTAGCTAACATGTTGCACCCGTACATAGATTTCCAAGTACCTGTATACCTGCTGTGGCTGCTGTGATTTCATTTTCTCTGAGATCTTTACACTTCACAAAAAACACTATTGAATTTCATTATCACACAATACAGAAATTAATATACCAATTAGATAATATATAAAATATACCAATTAGCCGCATGCAATGTACACGCACACGGTATGTATATAGTAGAATTGCATTGAATCTATAATTCCATATTATAGCAATTACTGTAATATAGTCTAATTATACCACCAGTATAATATGATCAAATGCATTGGTGACCAAACTATTTCTGAATGAATCAAGCAGACATGCTTCATATATTCAGGCTGGTAATACTGGCGGGTTCCTGTTCAGGACTGGATCGAGTTTGTCAATCACCGCTGGATTACGAAGGTCAGGAGTGGGGTCCTCTTTAGGATTCCTTGCTGCCTTCAGTCAGTGTGGCATAAGTATTATTATAATTATAATTATAGTGTTCCCTTGGTGCAATAAATATTGTGGCCTGTTGACCTGTTTTAAGTGTATTCATAGCTGGAGCACTTCGCTCATTGTGCAATACAGCAGAAAATGGAGGCTGGACTGTCGCTTTTGCAGCAGGTCGTGGATATATTATATAGTCTCGCGTGGAGTTCATCAATCACTACTGGATTGCCAAGGGAAGGAGTGAGGTTCTCTTTAGCAGCTCCCCAGACAGTTCGGTGTTGTCCTGAGTGGCTAGGTGTGTGAATTTCACAAAAGATGACGACCCTAATTTGGTGTACAAGTAATGGAACCAATATATGTACTTCCTCCTAGTGTATTTGAATGATCGAGTTTTGTGTTGACAACTGCAAAGTGTTGAAACGTTCTGCTTCATTCAGTAACCTTGGCTCGTTAAGTTTGGTTATATAACACACTGCTAGCTAGCGAATAAGCGTGTGTGTGTGTGTGTGTGTGTGTGTGCGTGCGTGCGTGTGTGTGTGTTTGATGGTGAATTGACAATACCATCCCATCGCAGAAAAGCGAAAAGCCAAACTGACCAATCAAATTTGCCGTACGCATTGACGTTTCAGTATAGCTTGCATCGGATTGGTAAATTTGGATTTTCGTTTGTCCACGATAGGACAAACAGCCTGAAATCGAGAATATGGCTCCAGCCCTCAGACTTACAGTCCACTGTTCCCCTAGGCTATCCCCTTTGTTACTTCAATTAATTTTCCATGCATGTCTTTGTTCACATTGTATTGGGTGTCTGTATTGTACTGCCACTGACACTGTGACAGCTGTATAGGTGGCAAACGTTTGGCTCCAATCATTTCTCTTTGTATCAGCTAGTGCAGGTGTAGTCGCAGATCTTTTGAGAGTGTTTGTTGATTTGTGAATACCACAAAATTAAACCCTGTGAAATTAAAGCACACATGCACGTTAGATAACAGTACTTGTGTCATCGGTTCATTCACTTATTAATACAGATTACAATGTATGTGTGTAATATAATGTATTGTACAGTGTGTTGGGTCCACCACCAGACTCCCCTCACACTTCGCACAGGTGAAGGAGACCAGGAGGAGTCTGTACGACAGTGAGTCGGGTGTGAAGAAGATGGCCGTGGGACACCACCTCGGTGAGCGCTCCCACACGATTGAGCGAAGCCACAATTTGCTCTCAGGGGAGAGGGTGGAGAGGCAGGACTTTGTCAACCTGGAGGAAGGTAGGTCAGGGTGGGTCTGGGACCAGTGTAGAGTGGAGATTTGGATGTGGGACTGGAGAGGGGAGTGGGTCTGGGACCAGTGTGAAGTGGAGATTTGGATGTGCGACTGGAGAGGGGAGTGGGTCTGGGACCAGGGTGGAGTGGAGATTTGGGTGTGGGACTGGAGAGGGGAATGGGTCTGGGACCAGTGTGAAGTGGAGATTTGGATGTGCGACTAGAGAGGGCAGTGGGTCTGTAACCAGGGTGGAGTGGAGATTTGGGTGCGGGACTGGAGAGGGGGAGTGGGTCTGGAATGGGTGTTTGGGTCAGAACACTAGTGCCCATGGGAGGTGGGAGTGGGAGAGGAGGATAGACGGCAAATGGGGAGGGAGACGTGATGGTGGATGGTTTTATACATTTGTGTTTCTACAGTCTGTTTGTGAGCATCTCTTGCTTTAGTACATATGTTGGATTGTCCATGTACAGGCTCTGTTGCTACTGTTGTGTTTCTATGGACACCTTGTCACATGTTGCTGCACTGTGTCTGTGAGAAGAAATTGATGTGTGTTGCAAAGTGCAGCTGCTGATCAGTCAAGCCACTTCACATGAGAACCTCTGCCAGTGCTACATTGGATGGTGAGTGGGCGGTGCCCTAGCTTGTGTGCATGTCAGGAAGTGTGGGAGTGGTCTTGTGCCCAGACCCTGTACACAGCTGCCATTCCATTGATTGTGTGTGTACAGGGTGTGGGTACGAGAGTAGCTAGGGCGGGAAGGAGGTGTGCAGTAGTGTGGTTGGCCAGTGAGTGTCACTGTGTGGTGTGTGTTGCACATGGTACTCACTGTGGCCCCCTCTTCATGCATAAGGTCCCAATCTCTCATTGCTCTGCTTAGGTTCTGTTGCTTCAGAATATACCCTCTCTCACCCTCCCCCCCCCCTACACACACACAGGTCTTCATTTTGGTGATGTTCAGAACACTATACACTGCAAGCGTTTGAACTGCACTACAATATTAGCTGTCAGATTGCACTGAATGTCTTGTGTGTTGTCCACGTCTGTACCATTCATAGTCTTGTACTTTACCGTGTGTTGTGTGAGGTCCTGTGGAAGGCACTGAATGTCTTTGATCAGTGAATGCTGGTGGTTGGTGTGGGGTGTCATACATCTGCTCAATGGGCAAGTTCTATCCATCACTGTCTGTCCTGAGGTGTGCAGTGGGACCAGCCCTGGCCATGATGTGTGGCAGCCCATCATGAAGTAGGCTAGTCTCGTGTAGCCAGACCCCTTCCTGCCTCCATTTTCACATTGATGATATCAGCAAGAAAAGTGGAGGAGAGGAAGCAGTCTGGCTATGGGAGACTAGAAGGGGGCATGGTGTGGTGACAGAGCACGAGGAGGGAAGACTATGGACGTTGGAAGGATGTGCGTATTCCATGGTGCAGCCTTATGCTTGTACGCTGCATGGAGTCACTACAGCCATAGATTATCGAAACTACGCTGCAGCTATCTGCAAGCTGGTGGGTGTGTTGGGTGCACGTGTCTCGTGACTGCGTTACGTCAGTAGCTATAGCGACCCGCCCATACAACTTTATGGTGGTGTAGTAGTCGAGTCTTGTTTGCTTTCCTGAGTTAGCCGCTTGGCGCACTGTCTTGTCAGCAGTGGAGGAGGCTGGACACAAGGCTTTCTCCCAGCAGCTCCAGACAGAGGTGCTCCACCTCCAGTGAACTCACCACTTGAGAGCTCACAGTACACTCATAGAGCATGCATGCACATTTACATGTAATGTAACCTGTCAGTGTAGTGTGTTACTCTCTGTGTGTTTGTCTATATACGTCATTCAAGTTTCAAAGCTATTTGTAAGTGTGAACTCACCAGTGGAGAGTTCACAGTACACTGTTTGCATGCACATTTACATGTACTGTAACGTGTTGTAGAGTTCTTTTATTGTGTGTTCTGTTTGCAATAAATATTGTGTGTGCTTGGAGCTGTTAACTGTATTCATAGCTGGCGAACTCGTCGCCGATTGTGCAATACAGTAGAAAATGGAGCAGGTCGTGGAGGATCGGTGTCGAGAATATCTAGGAAGATCCGGTCCGTGTGTCTGTTGTGTCGTTAACTGTCTGTGCGTGGTGAACGGTCTCTACCAGTTCAATATCTCCTAGAAATATACACTGGTCTCTAAAGAATTCGTACGGCTCTCGTATTGGACTGGAGTTCATCGATCCGACTACTGGACCACGAAGGTGAGGAGCGAGGATACTTTTAGCTCCCCAGACAGTTCGGTATTGTCCTGAGTGGCTAGGTGTATGAATTTCACAAAAGCTGCAAACTGTTGAAACGTTCTGCTCCATTTAATCTCTGCCATCTTCCCTTCATGGGGTATAGCCGTTCTCATTATTATCAGCATACGTACCTATGCCTACCTAGCACTATACCCTATGCCTACCTAGCACTACACCCTTTGCCTACCTAGCACTACACCCTTTGCCTACCTAGCACTATACCCTTTGCCTACCTAGCACTATACCCTTTGGCTACCTAGCACTATACCCTTTGGCTACCTAGCACTATACCCTTTGCCTACCTAGCACTATACCCTTTGTCTACCTAGCACTATACCCTTTGTCTACCTAGCACTACACCCTTTGCCTACCTAGCACTACACCCTTTGCCTACCTAGCACTACACCCTTTGCCTACCTAGCACTATACCCTTTGTCTACCTAGCACTATACCCTTTGTCTACCTAGCACTATACCCTATGCCTACCTAGCACTACACCCTTTGCCTACCTAGCACTATACCCTTTGCCTACCTAGCACTATACCCTTTGCCTACCTAGCACTATACCCTTTGCCTACCTAGCACTATACCCTTTGCCTACCTAGCACTATACCCTTTGCCTACCTAGCACTATACCCTTTGTCTACCTAGCACTATACCCTTTGTCTACCTAGCACTACACCCTTTGCCTACCTAGCACTATACCCTTTGCCTACCTAGCACTATACCCTTTGCCTACCTAGCACTATACCCTATGCCTACCTAGCACTACACCCTTTGCCTACCTAGCACTACACCCTTTGCCTACCTAGCACTATACCCTTTGCCTACCTAGCACTATACCCTTTGACTACCTAGCACTATACCCTTTGTCTACCTAGCACTATACCCTATGCCTACCTAGCACTACACCCTTTGCCTACCTAGCACTACACCCTTTGCCTACCTAGCACTATACCCTTTGTCTACCTAGCACTATACCCTTTGACTACCTAGCACTATACCCTTTGTCTACCTAGCACTATACCCTTTGTCTACCTAGCACTACACCCTTTGCCTACCTAGCACTATACCCTTTGCCTACCTAGCACTATACCCTTTGTCTACCTAGCACTATACCCTTTGCCTACCTAGCACTATACCCTTTGCCTACCTAGCACTATGCCCTTTGTCTACCTAGCACTATACCCTTTGCCTACCTAGCACTACACCCTTTGCCTACTGTATCTAGCTACTTCCTAGCTATATGAATATATAGCTTCATCCCAGAACTATCCCCAAACTATGTAGGCACCAGGGAACCGACTCTCGTCCAGAGCCCGGGCTTGGTTTTTAAGGGTGCTAGATCCGTCCTGGTGACCTTTGACCTTTGGCCTCTAACTAATGCTACAACCTATTTGGAGCCTAACCTATTAGGTCACACCTGGGGAACAGGCCCAGCAACCCTTTCATGCCTTCCAAGAAGGCTAGAGAAAGGAAAATACAGAAGGACAGGGAATAAAGGAAAAGTCCTAGCGCTGCTAGCAGTCGTGGCCATACAACTATAGCCTGCCGCAAGGACTGGCCCGCATGTAAATGCCTCACAGCGCATGCGTAGTGACACGTGGCTTCCGCTTTCCACACTGTGACTTCATCCCTATAGGCATTTCCGTTTGTTGCCGTGGCTGCACTGCCACTCCCGATGACGCCATTGACCTCGCTTGACTTGTTGAACTGCAGCCAATAACCTTGGCTTGCCACGTTAAGTTTGGTTATAGTTGTACATCCTAACCCGACTTCCTCGGACCAGTGGCAGCAAAAAGTTGGCAAAACGTTAGTGTATATACAACGTCTGTTCCACTACCAACAGCTGCTGGTGGTTGTTGTATGAGCAGTCGTCTGTTGTCTTCTCTGTGAGTTGACTTGGCATCAAATTTGTAGATTCCTCTGAAACTCACCACCACCATCATTCCTGTCCAACACGTGTAGTGAGTGCAGTCCTGCATGAGTTGTGAGGTGCTGTGTGCATGTGTGTGTGTGTGAATGTGTGTGTGTGTGTGTGTGTGTGTGTGTGTGTGTGTGTGTGTGTGTGTGTGTGTGTGTGTGTGTGTGTGTGTGTGTGTGTGTGTGTGTGTGTGTACATGTGTGTGTGTGTGTGTGTGTGTTAGTCTCGCGAAGCAACCCCTACCCTACCCAAGCTGCTAGCAGTCGTGACCATACAACTATAGCCAGCCGCAAGGACTGGCCCGCACACGTGCATGTAAATGCCTCACAGCGCATGCGTAGTGACACGTGGCTTCCGCTTTCTGCACTGTGACTTCATCCCTATAGGCATTTCCATTTGTTGCCGTGGCTGCACTGCCACTCCCGATGACGCCATTGACCTCGTTTAACTTGTTGAACTGCAGCCAATAACCTTGGCTTGCCACGTTAAGTTTGGTTATAGTTGTACATCCTATTCTGACTTCCTCGGACCAGTGGCAGCCAAACGTTGGGGTACAACAACGACTCCTCCACTGTCGTCGGTTGTTGTATGAGCAGTCGTCTGTTGTCTTCTCTGTGAGTGGGTTGACTTGGTATCAAATTTGTTGATTCCTCTGAAACTCACACCACCATCATTCCTGTCCAACACGTGTAGAGAGTGCAGTCGAGCATGAGTTGTGAGGTGCTGTGTGCATGTGTGTGCATGTGTGTGCATGTGTGTGTGTGTGTGTGTGTGTGTGTGTGTGTGTGTGTGTGTGTGTGTGTGTGTGTGTGTGTATGTGTGTGTGTGTGTGTGTGTGTGTGCGTGTGTGTGTGTGTGTTAGTCTCGCGAAGCAGCCCCTACCCTACCCAAGCAAATTTGCTACTTCTGTAATAAGTTCTTGCAAGCCGCTAGCTGCCACATTGCATCTCATTAGATGATCAACGTATCTGATTGGTCAAGCCAGGATCTTGGCATGGACACAAGTAGTGGTACGTAATTGCACCAGACCCTCCGTGGGAGAGGGGCTGTGTGTATGTGTTGTGTGTGTATTACATACAACTGTGCTGTGTGCAGGTACTGGCAGCTGACTCCCAGCAAGGTCCGTGTGTCAGAATGGGATGACTCAGTGAGACAGGCATCGCAAGAGTACGGCCACAGAATGGTAGGCACCACATCATGTGATTACCATGTGACAGTCATGTGACAGGAGCACACTTTCATATATGGCACTGATATGGATATGTTATGTTTCCAGAGGAGGCAGATGAAGTTGTGCTGTATACCTTCTCTCTCCCTCCTCCTCCTCCCTCCTCCCCTTCCTCCCTCCGTCCCTTTGTCTCATTCAACATGACCTGTAGTCTACCCCTTTTGTTACTTCAATTAATTTTCCATGCATGTCTTTTTCAATTCCCATTCTGATTTTGCACTCGTTTACTTCCTGTTCACATTGTATTGGGTCTCTGTTTTGTACTGCCACTGACACTGTGACAGCTGTATAGGTGGTAAACGTTTGTCTCCAATCATGTCTCTTTGTATCAGCTAGTGCAGTTGTAGTCGCACATCTTTTGAGAGTGTCTGCTGAATACCACAAAATTAAACCCTGTGAAATTAAAGCACATACACATGTTAGATAACAGTACTTGTGTCATGAGTTCATTCACTTATTAATGCAGATTACAGTGTATGTGTGTAATATAATGTGTTGTACAGTGTGTTGTGTCCACCACCAGACTCCCCTCACACTCCGCACAGATGAAGGAGACAAGGAGGAGTATGTAAGACAGTGAGTCGGGTGTGAAGAGGATGGCCATGGGACACCACCTCGGTGAGCGCTCCCACATGATTGAGCGAAGCCACAATTTGCTCTCTGGGGAGAAGGTGGAGAAGCAGGACTTTGTCAACTTGGAGGAAGGTAGGTCAGGGTGGGTCTGGGACCAGTGTGAAGTGGAGATTTGGATGTGGGACTGGAGAGAGGAGTGGGTCTGGGACCAGGGTGAAGTGGAGATTTGGATGTGGGACTGGAGAGGGGAGTGGGTCTGGGACCAGGGTGGAGTGAAGATTTGGATGTGGGACTGGAGAGGGGAGTGGGTCTGGGACCAGGGTGGAGTGGAGATTTGGATGTGGGACTGGAGAGGGGAGTGGGTCTGGGACCAGGGTGGAGTGGAGATTTGGATGTGGGACTGGAGAGGGGAGTGGGTCTGGGACCAGTGTGAAGTGGAGATTTGGATATGGGACTGGAGAGGGGAGTGGGTCTGGGACCAGGGTGTTTGGTCAGAACATGCCCATGGGAGGTGGGAGTGGAAGAGGAGGATAAACGGCAGATGAGGAGGGAGACGTGATGGTGTATGATGTATGGTTTTATATTTGTCTTGCACAGGTGAAGAAGACCAGGGGGAGTCTGTACGACAGTGAGTCAGGTGTGAAGAAGATGGCCGTGGGATGATGGTGGATGGTTTTATACTTGTTTTATACTATTTGTATTTCTACAGTCTGTTTGTGGGCATGGTAGGGTATTGGGTGGGGGTGGCTAGTGTTGCTATGGCAACATGTGGTATGCAGTCTGTTTTGCACACACATCAGTGTTCCACTTTGGGTCCTTATTCCCAAACTGAAGGAGTCAAGTGGGAACACATCTGTGCTGACCAGTGTGCTGGTTGACATTGGTGAGCTGTCCCAAGTGCCAGGATCGGAGATGGCCGTGTACGCAGACGACCTCTTTTCATCATTGACATGTTGCAGGTGTGTCTGGTGTGCTAGCCCCTCCACCAGCCCAGTGCTGTTGTAGCCCACTCCACCCACCACTGACAGAAGTGATGAGTGCTCTTCACAGGCCCCTCCTCACCTCCTTCTGTGAGCATCTAAAGAACCATCAAACAAGTCTCATCAGTACAGCTGCAGTACCAGGTCTTCATCTGACCCACCCACTTTAGATTTGTAGAGCGTGTATATGCTATAGGTTGTGTACACTGACGTTGCCCCTCCCCCAGGGTCACCTGACACTGAACCCCTCCCTCTAGGGTAGTGTGCCATGAACTGCCGAGCATACACTAAGGCCCTCCACTACAAGTGATTGTGTCGGCTGTGTGCTACTGCTAATCAGTCAAGCCACGGCCAAGGCCCTCCACTACAAGGAACTGGAGTTCCACAAGAGACCCAACACCAAGATCATGGAGTCACTCATCAGGTGAGCGGAGGTGGGTGCTGTGTGTGGGGGGGGAGGATTGTGATTGGTAACACAGTACGTATGTATGTACTTCCCGTTCCCGCCTGTTTCTACAGTCTGTTTGTGGGCATGGTAGGGTATTGGGTGGGGGTGGATAGTGTTGCTATTGGCAAATGGAAGGATGAAGAGGCAGTTTTAGTAATAAGTCTAGATCTCCCTACTTGGTGTCCTCTGTTATATGAGCAACAGTTTGTGTCTGAGGCCAGCTTGGCTTCATTGCTGGCTGCTACTGTTGTCCGTTGGACACATGCAAAGTTGAGGTGATGTCTGGTGCAATCCATGCCGAGTTTCTAATCTGCTCATGCCTCGTTTGTTTCACACATGCAAACAAGGTCGGGACTTTAGCTTGTCTTGCTCAGAGTGATGGTTGGGAGGAAGTTAAAGTGTACTAGTGTGCCAGTGTCACCAGTCATTCACCTGTACATTTCTACACACAAACTAATCAAGAGGGGCGTCCCTATATGGAGTGCTGCCACACTCTCTGCCAGTGGTGCAGTGTGTGTGTGTCGTTCAGTGAGTGCAACTGAAGTAGCGTTTGCAGCGAATAGGTGTGCAGTAAATGTTAAAGTGGTGATAGTTTTCACAGGGGTTCATTTTTCATGTGTTTTAAGATCATATGACCCCATCATTGTGGTGCTTGAATCGTGTCTCTGCAAACATATATTCATAGTGTAGACATACCGTATAGCGGGAAGTATTGACAGGGTTCTAAATTAGGTGGTTTGGCGATTTTTAGAAAATCTGCCAAATTTAATTCCCTGCCTATATTTTGACCATTAATTTACACATTATACGCTGTACGTACATTGGTGTTTAAGGGTGCATTCACATTGTTTGTTGCAGTCAATATGCCTATAGCCCAGCTGAAGTACGTATCTGTTGAGGGAAGGACCTTTACAGACGTGTTACAGTCTCTCTCTCTCTCAGTGAAGTAGACAAAACAGGTAAACGGGCGCGCAAGGCGATCATGAAGCGCAGTGCGATTTGCGGCGCTTACAGTGACTGTACCTCTAGAAACAGGACTGGAATAGGAAGGTACAATATCAAAAACGGTCCTGCTAGGGCTACTAGGCACTTTGCTGTGCTTGAACGTCAGAAACGTCAGTGAGAAGACTCACGTTAAGTATGATGGTAGCCATTTTCTGGCGTCATCAGTCCATGCGACTCAAATTCCGCTAAATTTAAATCTGCCAAATGCCTTTTGGCAAATCCACCTAATTTTATGCCCACCAATACTTCCTGCTATACAGTATTTTAGTCACAAATATGTACGTGATATATACCTACATGTATGTATATGTACATAATATAGTCAAGCCATCAATGTGTGAAGGAGGCCCCAACTGCTGTTGCCTTGTGCCTAGGAGTGAGCTGCCTAGCCGACAGCCACTGACATCCTCACCTCACAAGAGAGATATGCATACTGTACAATTATACCAATACTTACACTAAACAGGCTGTACTTATGTCTACTGTTGTTGTGCCACACATGTAAGAAGGTCTGTTCAGTGAAGCCGGTTTGTCACAGCATGGTGCAGCCCTGCACATCAGGGGTCTGGACTAGGAATGTGAGGGCTATGGCAGTCCCACTGAGGACCACTGACAGTGGTGTCTGAACCAGGTGCTAGGGCACTACCTGATGCTAGGACAGGAGACCCCAGTGATACAGGTATGCAGCAGTTGTCATTGGCAAACAAGAGGAGGGGTCGTCTGCCTTGTGAGGTGCTCACCCACTTGTACCTGCTAATGCCACAGTACAAGTTGTTGTGGTAGCCCCTGTAGCTGCTAGGAGGAGACCATGCAGCAGTGGAATGCACATCACACTCACCCACACATGTACCTTGGGAGAGAGGAGGGAGAGAAGTGACAATGTCTTTTTCACATGAGCTGTGGTGCTTCTTCCTCAGGGAATGACTTCCCCCACGAGAAGGGCATTGATGCATGTCGCCAAGTGCAACTGCTGATCAGTCAAGCCACTTCACATGAGAACCTCTGCCAGTGCTACATTGGATGGTGAGTGGGCGGTGACCTTGTGTGCATGTCAGGAGGTGTGGGAGTGGTCAGTTGCCATGTCATTGGGTGAGTGTGTACAGGGTGTGTGTACGAGAGTAGCTAGGGCAGGAGGGAGGTGTGTAGTAGTGTGGTTGGCCAGTGAGTGGCACCGTGTGGTGTTTGCAGTGTGTGTGGTGCACATGGTACTCAAGGTGGTCCCCTCTTCATGCGCATAAGGTCCCAGTCTCTCATTGCCCTGCTTAGGTTCTGTTGCTTCAGAATACACCCTCTCTCACCCTTCTACCCTTACCCCCCTCCACACACACAGGTCTTTGTTTTGCAGAGTTCACAGAACACTGCAATTAAGGAGGTCTCTGTGAGTGGGGCTCTCACTGAGTGGGCTCTTATTGACTGTGCTTTTTAGAATGTGTACACTGGTGTTGCCCCTCCCCCACGGTCACCTGACAGACACTGACTCTTGGGGGAGTGTGCCATGAACTGCCAAGCATACACCAAGGCATTGTGTAGTGTTGGTCACTGTCACTGCTCTGGGTGACATGGAGTCATCAGCTGATGCTGTCTCCAATGCCCGTGTGTCCATTCCAGACAAGGTACCGTAGTCTCTCTAAAATGTCATCACAAACTGTGGACAGAAAAATTTGTCACTTGATAGCAATTAGAATGGAATGTACAAGATGGCTGAGAGTGACAAATATTTAGATTATTTCGCCGAAACATTAGAGTAGGCAGCAAAACCTTGGAGCACTTTGTTTAGGGGCGTTTCTCGAGATGAAATGGCAGGTTTTGAACTCTCTGAAGTGTCCACATTGGGCAGGTAAGGGGAAGATGGGTAATCCGCAGTCGCATCCATCTCGTGTTAGTTCTCTCTCGAGTTCACAGTAACGAGGAGCGAGCCTTAAAATATATATATGCTTGCTAATTGTCTTTTGTATATAGCTCATTAAAAGACAACTACCAAGGAACAAGGACTGTGGCGCAACAAGACGCCGTCTTATGTGACGAAATATTGGAATGCCCTGGACTATTTAGAGTGACATGTTTAGAGAGAATATGGTAGTTCTTGCAGTGGCTGGTTTTTCTGGTGTGGGAGCCCCCTTGCACTGTATGTATTCTGTTTGTGACCTTGAGACCAGAAGCCTTGTGCTACTGACCATAGGAATCCTTGGGAAGGACAGGGAATTTGCTTGTGGTGCAGAGAACTCCACCTCCAACCAGTAAACAGGAGTGTGGTGGCCACCTTTGCCTGTCAGTTTGTACTAGCACTGATATGTTGGAGTTGTGCAATCATTGTTAGTGTTGTGCAGTGAGTGGGTGATTTTATGCAATGCTGGTGTGGTGTTATGCAATGATGGAGTAGTGTTGTGTAATGTATTTCTTCCCTGCAGTATCCGTTGGTACTCTGTGATCTGCACTGTTCCAGAACTCGGAGGTGATTGGGTGGGTGTCCTACTCGGACACACTGCACACCCTTATCAAAGACTACTGGGAGAGGAAAAAGATAATATGTTCAACGTGGAGCATAGCCAGGTGTGGATGGGCAGAGGGAGGTGGAGGGGGAGGGAAAGGAGGTGGATGAGGACGAGTGAGAGGGTGGGTTGGAGCGAGTGGCTTTGTAAGCAGGGGTCTGCATGTGTTTGCATGTGTGTGTTAGTGTGCACACATGCATGCATGCATGCGGTTGGAGGACTCTGTTGCTTTAGTACGTATGTTGGATTGTCCATTTGCAAGCTCTGTTGCTACCGTTGTGTTTCCATGGACACCTTGTCACATGTTGCTGCACTGAAGACTCAGCATCAGTCCCTGTGTTTGTGAGAAGGAATTGATTTGTGTTGCAAAGTGCAACTGCTGATCAGTCAAGCCACTTCACATGAGAACCTCTGCCAGTGCTACATTGGATGGTGAGTGGGCGGTGCCCTTGTGTGCATGTCAGGAGCTGCTCATGCCTAGGCCCTGTACATGGCTGCCATTTCATTGGGTGAGTGTGTACAGGGTGTGGGTACGAGAGTAGCTAGGGCGGGAGGGATGTGTGCAGTAGTGTGGTTGGCCAGTGAGTGTCACCGTGTTGTGCGTGCAGTATATATGTGTGTTGCACATGGTACTCAAGGTGGCCTCCTCTTCATGCATAAGGTTCCAGTCTCTCATTGCTCTGCTTAGGTTCTGTTACTTCGGAATACACCCTCTCTCACCCTTCTCTCCCCCTTTCCCCCCACACCCAGGTGTCCATTTTGGTGATGTGAAAACAGTATACATGCACTGCAAACGTTTGAACTGCACTACAGTATTAGCTGTCAGACTGCACTGAATGTTGTGTGTGTTGTCCACGTTTGTACCAATCATAGTCTTGTACTTTATCATGTGCTGTGTGAGGTCCTGTGGATGCACTGAATGTCTTGATCAGTGAATGCTGGTGGTTGGTGTGGGGTGTCATACATCTGCTCAATGGGCAAGTTCTATGCGTCACTGTCTTTCATGAGGTCTGCACTGGGACCAGCCCTGGCCATGGTGTGTGGCTGCCCATCATGAAGGGGGCTAGACTCGTGTAGTCAGACCCCTTCCATCTTCTTTTCACATTGATAATATCACCAAAAAAGTGGAGGGGAGGAAGCAGTGTGGCTATGGGAGACTAGAAGAGGGCATGGTGTGGAGACAGAGCACGGGGAGGGAAGGCTACGGACATTGGAAGGATGTGCGTACTCGATGGAGCAGCCTTATGCTTGCACTGCATGGAGTCACTGCAGCTAGCTGCACGTGGCAAAACTGTGGGTGTGTTGGGTGCACGTGTCTCGTGACTGCGTACGTCAGCACGTAGCTATAGCGACCCGCCTATACTTGGGAAAGGCAGTGAGTAGTAGTCGAGTCTTGTTACCTTTCACTTTGCGTGCATGGCCTTCCTGAGTTAACACGCCGCTAGAGGTTAAATTTACTTGTACATTTCGAGAATAGAGTGTAGGCCGAACGCGGTAGGAGTCAGTCAGGGCGAAAGCACAATATCATTTGAGGGGCGGCGCAGCCGGTGCACGCTCACAGCAGCGGGGAGGAACAGTCACACAAGCAGACCGAGTCTGTTTATGTGTGTACAGCAACCCGCAACGGGACCGACTGACAACTTCGCGCTACTTCACTGCACCTTTCAACAAGGCTCCGCTGTCCCCCAGCCGTGGACGGGTCTGCTCCGACGTCCACCTTCAACAATTTACAGCACCGTCCGAACTCCACGCTCCTCCTCCACTACAACCAGCAGCAGCACCACTTGGCAAGTCGACACTCCTCCCCCACTGCCTCACTTTAACCTCCCCGCGCTATACGCTTCTCTTCCACCGCCAGAAGTTGCAACACTCCACCACTCGCCTCTCCTTCGCGCTACTCCACGTCCAGTTGGCAGGACTGTGTTACAACTTGGCGCTACTCTGCAGCCTGACGCAGCAACTTTCAACAACTTCGTTGGTCTCCCTCCAGAATCTGCTCCAGCACCCACCTTTATCGCTCGAGCAAATCTACGCTTCTCCACCGCTACGACCACAACGACGTCGTCCGGTATACGACACCCTACAGCACCGTTTGGCAACGCAGCACCACTGACCAATCTCTCCTTTGCCATTTCATCATTGTATAACCTCTGCGTGTCTCTCCTGACACCAGAAGCTGCACCCATTCACTTACGCTCCTCCAATACTCACCTCTGCCAGCACCGTCCGAGTGCGCTCCACCGGCCACCATCAGTAACAGCATTGTCTGACACAACTCTGCACTCCACCCCTGACAGTCGCCGTCTCCGTTCTCCACTGCTCTCTGGGAAGCACACAACTGGTGAGTGCTCTTGTACTGTATTGCAGTAGTGCATCCACCGCACATGGTGTTGTAGGCAGGTGGACCTGTGCCCTGGACCTTTGAGGTGTGACATGTCAAAACCGGAAGTGTAACGACATCTCACGCGGTGTTTTTTATGTCTTTAGGGATACGGTAGAAATCAAAACCGTTGACATTTCTTTTTGTATCCATGTACTTCCTGCAATTGAACTATGGCTACATTGCTCGTACGATGTCAGTCTTTGAGGGATACGCAAAACGGTTTTTCGCCTACCCGGTCAGCAGTGTGAAAGCTAAATGGCCAAGACTAGCATGAATGGATAGCTCATACGGTTGCACAAAAGTGTTTGATGATGGGGTTGTACGTAAATGCTAAAATGGAAAGATACGCTTACTTTTCTGTTTTCAGTCACGACTGGCTGCTGTTCTTGCTGTGACATGTCGAGATAGGAGCTGTAATTCAAAATCTCATTGTCAAACACCTAAACTACAGTGTAGCAGCTATCCATTCATGGTACTGGCTTATCGATCGATTCGTTGCACTAGCCAGAACACTGAAACAGTAATTTAGACGTTTCGGCAACCTACGGCTGCCTTCATCAGTGAATAATTGACACTTACAGGCACGCATGTAAAAATACAAAGGGCAGTCAGACGATGATGTGGTCACGTGAGGTAACGCGCGAGTTTACCTAGATATCTAGGTAAACTCGCGCGGACCCAGTACCAGCCAATCGCAGGAAAGGTGTGGTGTACAGCATCCCATGTGCTGAATGCCCCCGCACCTACATTGGCCAAACAGGTAGGTCCTTGGACCATCGTCTTCGTGAACACCGCCGGGCTCTGAAGAACGGAGACGTAGGATCCTCTGCTCTTGCTGAGCATCTGTTCTCTGCAAACCATCAAGTGGATCTATCAAAGGCCATGGTTATTGACACCCACAACCACACCCAGACCCGCTGCATGCTAGAGTCCTGGCACATCCAGCACCACCAGTCCCCCCTCAACAGGGAGAAGGGCACCTTGCCAGGACTCTATGCTGCACTACTGTCCTGACCGTGCATCCATCTGGCCTAATCCCATTTTTGTGTTGTTACTATTATTAATCTTCCCATTTCTCCCTTTATTTTCTTTTATTTTCATTTATTTGTTTATTTCTTTGTAATTTTAGGTTAGTAGTTACTTATTACATTGTACTAGGTTGTGTTCTATTGTTATTTTTGTTTTATCACCACCACCATCCTTTTCTTTTTGTTTTATTTAGGTTATGTTAGATATCTAGGTAAACTCGCGCGTTACCTCACGTGACCACATCATCGTCTGACTGCCCTTTGTATTTTTACATGCGTGCCTGTAAGTGTCAATTATTCACTGATGAAGGCAGCCGTAGGTTGCCGAAACGTCGAAATTACTGTTTCAGTGTTCTGGCTAGTGCAACGAATCGATCGATATGAGTCTTCCTAGCCACTCAGGTCTATATCGTATGGTACTGGCTATTGCTCAGCTTTCAAATATCCCACTGGGCAAAGACATAAACTCCGCGTACTACTCAACCATGTTCTTGCCTGACTTGTCACATGCCCGCATGTGGACATCAGGTGACCTGACCCGCTGGACGTCTGATTTTGCCAGAAAAAGTAGCACGCTGAAATTCACAATCACTCATCGACGTGGAAATTTGTATGTTCCCAACAGTAGCGCACTAACATCGTCGCCTTCGGCGCAATCCCGCCCGTTCAGTTCGCCCACCATGGCTATAACAAGACGGGCCTACGTATATATAGGTCATGCACTAAGCACCTGATCCGCCTACACATTTCTGTCCAAATATTATTAACGGCTAAGTCGGCCGTGAAACTTCCTGTTTTGACATGTCGCACCTGCGTGGTACCTGCAATGGTGTGCACCTTCTCTAGCTGTTGTAGACTAGTACAAGTTGTGAATGACATGTAACAAGTGATCAATTGTGTCTTCTGTAGGTCACACCTTCACATGTGCTTAGCAAAGGACAGCATGCAGATGGAGCTTTGGATACCTTATGAATTGGATGACTTGGAGACGGTGAGGCAGCTCATTCAAGATGGCCAAGATGTAAACAGAAGTAATAGTAGTGGAACAACACCTTTGATGAATGCATCTTACTGGGGTCATGACCAAGTGGTGCATGAGCTCATCAGAGCAGGTGCAGATGTGAATGGAAAGGACAACAACAAACAAACTGCCCTTCACAAGGCCAGCAGCTGTGGTCATTCCAGTGTTGTCAAAACACTCACTGAGGCAGGTGCTAACCTCAATGTGCAAGATGAGTGTGGAATGACACCTTTGATGGATGCAGCTCTCAGGGGTCATGACCAAATAGTACGTGAGCTGATCAGAGCTGGTGCAGATGTGAATGAAAAGAACAACAACAAGGGCTACAACAACAAACAAACTGCCCTTCACAGGGCCAGCAGCTGTGGTCATTCCAGTGTTGTCACAACACTCCTTGAGGCAGGGGCTAACCTCAATGTGCAAGATTGGAGAGGAGTGACACCTTTGATGGATGCAGCGTACAGGGGTCATGCCAATGTTGTGGTGGAGCTCATCAGAGCAGGTGCCGATGTGAGCATTGTCAGTAGCCATGAGTGGTTGTCAGTTGCTGCTGGTTCAACAGCCCTGCACTTTGCTGCTACAAAGAACAGTATTGAATGTGGGGTCCTTCTTGTGGAGGCAGGAGCAGATCTGAGGACAAGGGACAAGGACTCCGAATCTCCTCTAGGCCTTGCATTACAAGACTTCCAACAAGCTATCCAGCAGGCACAGTCTTTCTTTACCAAGCGCATTGTTGCAGTAATCGGCAATGAAGAACATGGCAAGAGTACGTTGATTGCAGCTCTACAGGCTGAGGGCAACAGCCTATTGAAGAAGTTGACCAACAGGTTTACAAAGGTGCAGGACATCAGACAGAGGACAGCTGGTATCGAAGCCATCCAGTTCTCCAGTCAGAAGTACGGGGAAGCACTATTCTACGACTTTGCCGGTCAGTCCAATTACCATGGCCCTCATCAGTCCTTCCTGGACGCTATGCTGACCAAGGAGGGAGTGTCAGTGACACTGTTGCTTCTGGCAAAAGTAACGGATGAAGAAGAAGTCATCACACGACAGGTCACTCACTGGCTGCAGCCTCTATCTCTCACACCAGCTCCATCCACTCCACAAGTGATACTTGTTGGCAGTTTCCTTGATCAAGTAGAGTCCAGAGAGGAAGCAACCGAGAAGCTGCTGCGATGCACTCAGTCAGTGCAGAAGCAGTTCCACTTCCACATCCAGGGTCCCTGTCTCCTTGACTGCCGAAGGCCTGCATCTGAGGGTATCGATCAGATTTGCTCCTTCCTTCAAGAGAATGAGCCACTCCAGCTGAACTGCAAGTCTTTCCCGTACAGCCTCCGTTGGGTCCTAGTGCAAGCGAGGAACGAATTCTCTGTTCCAGCTATCACACTCCACACCTTCAAGTCATGGCTGCTGAATGATGCCAAGTTGAACCCCCAGCATTTCCCCCCAGCTGAACAGATATGTCGTGACCTAACCGCAGTTGGCCACGCCCTCTTCCTACCCAACAAGCAGGACCCCTCTCAAAGTTGGCTCATATTGGACCTCAAAGCTATTCTCCATGGCGTGTATGGCACTCTGTTCTCCAGGATCCAGGGTAAGGTCAACCAGTTTGGTCTCCTCCACTGCAGCCAACTAACTGAGCTGCTTCCTGAATTGGATCCAGCAATGATTCAAGAGGTCCTGATCAGCCTTGAGTTCTGCATCAAGATCGATTCTTCACTCCTGCAAGAAGAACTGTTGAAGCTGACTGAAAGAGATGAGGGAGACAATTGGCTGTACTTCCCTGCGCTGGTGTCAGCCCAACCACTTCACGTCTTCCCAAATGTCCCAGATCCACATCACGCCAAGTGGTTGTGCTGGCAATTGAGGACGACTGAGAACCATTTTATCTCTGCCCATCTCCTCCAAACCATCATACTCCGCCTTGCAGCCAATCACGTGTTCACCCACAAGTTATCTCCCAATGTGAAAGAACACTGCTGCAGTGTGTGGGTGAACGGCCTTTCCTGGATGTCCACCAAAGGTGTAGACATAGCGGTCCAGATAAGTGACAGCAGCGTGGTCCAGGTTGTCGGACGCAGCAAGGCAGGACCTGAGAAACTGCACCAATACACGTCGACCATTGTCAGTGATGTCATCAGGACAACAGCCCAGGTGTCACCAAAGCTGGAGACCACATCCTACATCGTCCACCCGTACACGCCTGCTATGTGGGAGGGTGCCAAAACTCCTACCCCTGAATCCCTGTATCCTGTTTCAAGTATCATCCATTGCATCAGTGATGGAGGAGATCATGTTCTATCTCGGACAAGACAGGATAACCGTCAACCCCACCAGACAAGTCTCACAGAGCTGTTTGGAGGATGGTCTCCTCCTCTGTCAGTTGTAAAAGACATGGACTTCAAGAGGGAGCCACAGAGAGGTGTGTGTGTTTACTCTCAGTGTTTGTCTTGAGGGAATTCCTGCAGATTTGCTTCATTTCTCAAGTGAATAAGAGTTACATTTATGTGACAGAATTTGCGAAAAGGGACCACTTCGGGACAATGTAAACATATGAGTACGAGACAAAGCTCATGCGTAACCGCCAATTCACGCAATCGCAGATTATTGCATCCTTGGAACATACTGTGTATCCCCTATCTTCCGGCCAAGTTTGAAACCTGTACGGCTTTCCTGCATTTCAAACGAGGACCGAATAGTTTCACTGCGTCGGTCGCTTTGGCCGTGTACGGAGTAGACCAAAAATGATCATATGGGGAAGACCCGACTTTATGTATATTCATGGCCATTATGCATCTCACTAGTCATGTTCAGGAAGAAGTTGCAGACTGCGTCTGAAACTACTTCTGCACCATTGTATAACCTTCGCAACCACTGAATCGTTACCTAATGATTTTGATAGCTGCAACATCTGTAGACTTTCCAGATGTCCAACGCGACACAAGCGGCTAACTGGATGGTGGAATTTAGTGAATATGAATCTTGAGGCTCTTCTTGAGATTATGACCGACTGTTTACTTAACCTGAAGTGGGAAGAGACTCCAAAATCGACAGCGAAAGCAAGTGTCTGACTGGCGCGTCTTAGTTTCACGTAAGTAGACTGCTTTCAAGCGATCTGGTTATGCGAGACTACGTGCATTTAATCTCTTTGTCCTTTAGGTCCTTGCAGCTCCGCATGAATAGCTTGCGTCAATACGATGACTTTAAGAGGTCTTTTAGAGAGTCCTGTGAAGCGGCATGTGGCCAAGGAGGAGGGCCGGCCCAAGCCTAATATCACTGAGTATTCTGTGACATGGAAGAATACGGAATGCTGCGGTTTAACCGGAAGTGAATGTTTAAATGTCGTTTTCTCAACGACATACTTTTCATAATTCCACAATTTGCGTAAGTATATCTCAGAAACCGAACCAGCTACCGAATCACAGAAAAGTGCGTTGGAAAGAGGAAGAAGAGCGCATTCAGATCATATACAAAATCGAGATTTGCCCCCAAGTGGTCCCAAATACTGTCACATACTGCCAGTATCACTTTGTTTAATAGTGCAAGAGTTCATTATTGAGTAGTACAGCTTCGAAGTAAAAGGGTCATAGAAATTAGTTTCCATCAAAGTAATTGGCTAAAGCGTTGCGAATAGAGCTACCTGTAGAAGTACTTGGTAAGGTGTTCCCACTGCTTGAGGGTATTGATGACTCATCCACATCATCCATGCTCCATGCAGTGTCACTACACGCGAGTGCACCTCACAGTGTACAGCTTCTGGTATTCATGCATGCCATGGGTGTAATGCTTATCCTGTGTCTGTGTCCATCTCCGTCTGCCTCTCTGTAGTTGTGAGTGATGATGTGTGTCCCAACGCATCCACAGAAGCTGTGGTCACCTTTGGCTATGACGCTCAACTGGACAATGAGCTGACGCTGAGAGAGGGGCAGGTCTTGAGGAATGTGCGTGTAGTAGGGGATGGCTGGGCAAAGGGGGAGCTATTTGGGAAGGTGGGCTTCTTCCCTTCCAACTTTGTGAAGATGAAGAAGGGCAGACCTGAAGACAGGCCACTTGCCTCTTTACCTAATGAGGACTCCTCTCCACCTCCAGTGGCTGTAGAAGGTATGTACTGGAGTGTCTGCCCCAGTGCATGAGTGTATGCATTTTATACTATGATTTGTTGACGTCTGTGGTGTCTGCGTGCATAAACCCTTTTTGGCCATTTTTGGTTTATGTCATTCTACCATACCAGCATGGCCGGGACCCCTTTCACTGCTCTCTCGGGGGGGGGGGGGGGGGGGCATACAAGTGCACCCCACTGGATTCGCACTTGGGCGAGTCCAAATAAGCAAGTGGCAATTGAGAAGCAGACACATACTATATAATGTTATGGTCAAGACAAAGGACCTATATTCAGCCTATTGTCTTACAGGATGGTGTACACACCATCCGCCATTTTGCTTAAGTCTGTCACCAGTGCGACTCCTGCATCCTTATGTATGCCCTAGTTATCCGATGATGATGTCATACATTAAAGGTAGGCACACAGCTTGTAACAGAGTTACCACATGGCAGTAACCACCTTAGCACCCCCAACACCTCCATATAATACCGTATTTACACTAAGGCTGCGGTCACACTACGGCGGCGTTAGGGTATACGTTAGCGGTAAGTCAGTCACATTGACCTTTGGTTATCGCGTTAGCTTAACGTGACGCGATGTAACTGCGAAACGTGACTAGGGGGTGTTTGGGTTGCGATAAGCTGACGCCATTTCTGACGCCGATTGACACGTGGTTGTTCTGGGCATTGAAGGCATATTTGGACAAGCGGCGAAAGCAGCTATGAGTGGCAAAAGGCGAGTTCAGTGGGACACAGATTCAGAGTGAAAGCTAATAGAAATTTGGGCGGATATTTTGGGGCGATACAATGGAAAGATGATGACAAGAAAGCTCAAGGAAGAAATGGCGACAAAGCAGCTGAACGACTATGTGAATAAGGAACTAGGCAGAGCAGGGGAATATACTAGGTCTGAAGTCCACAATAAGATTGACAGTCTAACGAAAAAAGGGAGGTTATTCTACAAACAGTACCAAAAGAAGGGAGAAACGGGAAAGGAAGTCGACGACGACGACATTGACATTAACATCGAGGCTGCCACTGTAGCTTGGCCCAACTTTAAAACCTTCTTGGATAAATTTAGGAACCACCCATCCAGTAGCTGCCGTCGACATTCATTGACAGAAGAAGAGCAGAACTTCCGTGAAGAGGTTGATGATGATTTGGACAGACTAGATAGCTGTCCCTCACGTGCCAGCTGCAGCACTCACACACATGACAGCAACAGTGATGACGCGGAGGAGGATGTACCAGTTATAACGGAAGAAAAAATCCATGAAGTCTGTGGTTCACACACCTGACAGCAACAGTGATGATGCAGAGGAGGAGGATGTACCGGCAAAGAAGAAAAAATTGATGGAAGCACGGGTTAAGAACACATCAAAGAGGTCTATGGCTCAGTTACAGTTCCTTGCAGCATTAGACAAGATGCAAAATGAGAGTCAAAGAAAGCAACTGGAACATGACCAGCAACAACTTCGACTTATGCAGGAGTTCCACGAAAAGGCAGAGCAACAGCGTTTGCAATTTGAATCTGAGGTTGCACTGAAAATGCAAGAGCAAGCACAGTCATTTCAACAGAAAATGCAAGAGCAAGCGCAGTCATTTCAACAGACTCTCATGCAACAAAACCAACTGTTTCAAGCACAACTGTTCAAGCAACTATTTGATAATAAAAATTAGTTATATACAGTATAGAATATGCAAAGTACAACAGTAAATTAAGTGTATAATTACTGCATAGCACATTATTATGTTCATGTTGGGTTTCCATCAGTCGGTAGCTGACCTTAACTGAGCGAACAACTCAACTCCATTGGACATATATATACGATGATTAATGACTCAAGCCACAACACAAGGCAAGGCTACTCAAAAAGCTACTATGCATGCTCTGTTACATTCACATCAGGTCAGTATTATATAAAACCGGTGATGATACATAATCAGTGAACATAATACAGGCAAACACAACATAAGCAATACAGGCATGCACAATGTAAGCCAAGCCGGCAATACATATACAATACATGCATACATGCAATACATGCAACACATACAACACATACATAGGGTCAGGGTAAGGTTCTCCATAGTTCAACTGTTCTTTAGTTTGTGCACTGATTAATGAAAATTATGATGAACATGAACTGCTAACGCATCGCGGATACACGATGCACTGCCAACAACTGCATTATTGACAAGTTGCTGTGGTGTCTCTTGCTGATAGTGGGTAGGATCTGGAAGCCAGCTCTCTTCGAACTTACAGTTGTGTCTCTCACACACATTGTGCAAAGCACAACAGACAGTTGCAATGGTACTGGCAAATACAGGATCTCTCACTCTTGATCGCTGAGCAGCCTTCCACCTGCCCTTCAACCGACCAAACGCTTGCTCCACAACATGACGGGTGCGAATCAAGGCATAGTTGAACCTGAACTGCTCGGGGGTGAGTCCAGATCTGTCATCATAGCACTTCATGCATGTGGGTGACAGGGAGAAAGCTGCATCAGCGATAAGAAAAGGTTTGACAGCCACTGAACCAATTTGCTCTGGCGGAGCAGACAGCCACTTGCCACTGGTGATATTCTGCCACAACACAGAATGTTTGAATGTGTAAGCATCGCCCACTGAACCCGGCCTACCTGAGTTGACAGATGTGAAGATGCCCCTAGCATCAACACAACACAACAAAATTATCGCACAAAAATGTTTATAGCACCAGTAGGAATCACCAAAATCAGTTGGCTTGACAATGGCCATGAAAGTACCATCTATAGCACCACCACAGCAAGGGAGACCACAAAGGGCTTCAAAATCACGGATGACTTGTGACAGTTCTGGGCCTGTGGGGAAACGTATTGACTCTGGCACTAGGTGCTCTCTCAGGACAGAGACACCATGATGGACGATGCACAGTGCTGTGGACTTTCCTACACAATACATTCTTGCCAACTGTGAAAAAGACAAATCTTGGGCAAGCCAGTGAATGACAATGGCTAACCGCTTCTGAAAAGGGACAGGGCAACGTATCTGTGCATTCTGCTTTTTCATTAGCTTACCATATCTCCTGCACAGGTACCAAAAAGTGTGCTTGGTCATCCTGTAGGTCTCCACGTACTGGTTGTCCTCCCAATCAGGAAAAACTGCACCATGTGACACCCATGTGCCCATTACATCCTTCTCCCAAAAGCCTTCCACTCTGGGTGCCACCCAAAACCGTCTTTCCATCCGAAAACTGGCGAAAAGCATGATGAAATTAACGATCGTGTTGCGAATAATAGGATCACTGAAAAACGTGCGATACTTCCTCTGCAGCCATCGCTGACTGTGTGCAACTAGGTACTTGCTACAAGCCCTCAACTTCCTGCCGGAAACAGGCTGCTGAAGAAGCCCTTCTACACTACTTTGGCTCAAAAAACACGAAACGAGAACTACAAAGACGGCGGACTTCATTTTCCAGTATTGCGCAACTGCTTACCACAGTGCGACCACAAATCGAATGTGACCACGTGGCACAGATCAAGTTATTATTTAAGTTAAGCTAACGTAAACTTATCGCAAACGCCGTCGTAGTGTGACCAGGACCTAACCCGGTTCAGTTCGGTCAGTGCAGGAACGGTTACAAAACGTAGTATGAACAGGGCCGAACAATGCCGAACTGATCCGCGCTGGGACCTGCTAACCGAGCCGGGCCAGCACAATTCGGTTCGGTTGTTCGGCGAGTGTAAATGCTTCAATAACCATGGGTACGATGGACAGCGCGCAGACAGATAGAGAAGTGCACTGCCTTATTGACATCTGGGCTGATGAAGAAATTCAGACTCTCCTGGAATCAGCTAAACAGCCAAGAACATCACCAAAAACATCTCCCAGAACATACTGGATAGCTGGCTAGAAAGGGAAATTCACCCAAGTAACAGTGTGATGATACTCAATATCATTATTCCCTTGTAACACCCAGGCCAGGTCTAGTTAGCACTTTTAAATGTAAAGGTGGCCACCAACAAACTGTTCCAACCAAACCCGGGGTAATATGCTTTAAGGCAGCCCTGCAGCCATTTTTACCATGCCACCTTCCACATGTAGCTAGCAATTAATACAATAAAGCTGCTGGCAAGCATACAATACAGGAATTTTCCATAATCTTGCAAGGAAAAACCGCAAACCGTCGACTGCACTGATAGTCACGTGAATCGATCATGCTTGGCGCGCAGTGCAGTGGCGGATCATGAAGGTTACTCTAGACTTGCGTCAGATCATGAAGGGAAGAACACTGGGAACTCGCTCAGGTTTTGCCCCATTTTTCTTCATGTTAGCCCTGACCAACAGCCAGTTGCTGCAACCCTGCCTACCTGTGGACCTATTACTGGAAAGAAAGGAGAAAGTACGTAGCTAGCTAGCTAGCTATCGTAACTGGCCGATATAGCTATCCTGACTAGCCTAGCTACGGACATTATGACAAATGCATACACATGTAGCTACGCGTTAGTCCTTCGCCTTCTCTACTGATGCAGGTATACAACTATAGGTTGAAAGTTATCGACCCAAAGAAAAAGAATAGCTTTGTTGTCCGCGACATTCATCAGTTTCATGGCTGATTTTCTTCTGTCATTGATCTGAAAGCTAAACTGATGAAAGAATTTCAAGACCAAGTTCCTGAAACTGTCTCTTTCAATGTTGGTTATTTTGAAGGGCGCCAGTCTGCGAAGTAATGGATCTACTCACAGGAAGATTTGGAAGCTATGTATAAAGTGTGTGCTTCCAAAACTGATATATTGCTTTGGTGTGACAGTACCAGCGCCATTGTGACTGCCAGTGATGAAGACGACTGTTTGCCTGCAAAGAAAAAATCGAGAACAAAGCAAGAGGTGAAGGAAGATGAAGTTGAGAAGGTGTTTTTGGAGTTACAGAAGAAGCAAAAAGCAGAGAAATATACAAACTCACAGCTGCGACTTTGGGCAAGGACGGTTGCAAATGGGCTTCATGCTAGTACAGATGATCCCCCGAAGATACCCATATTCACAGGTTCATCTAGTTCTAAGGAAAAGCAAAAAGTCAAGATACGCTTCAAGAGGTGCTAGTTGCAACAGCAACTGCCATCACTAAAGCACTCAAACCACAAAGTCCACAGCGGTCATCCAATTCAGTGCAAGTGAGTCCCATACGAACAATCGAAATCAGGGCAAAGTGCTTGGAGCAACTACGCTCACTTCACTCACTTTTTGACGACGCTATCATCAGTGAGCAAGAGTTTCTTGAGCAGAAATGCTCCATCTTGGATATGTTAAGAAAACTGTAATTGCATTCAGGCCAACATTGACATGCTAACATCGGGCACACCAACACAGTAACTCAATTGATTGCATATTTCTTTCTTGAGTTGTGTTTCAAATTTTGTTTTAATTGTTTTTACTGCATTTGATGTAAATTATGCATGTGTGCTTTTCAAACACTGCATGAGTATCCTATGTGTATGGTTGCATATTCAATCTGATAAATTGTAAATCTTCGCATGACCAATGCAATTATAGCAGTCTTGTAATTGTTGAGAATGAAGCCAGTACAATATCATCTACACCGAGATCCTTGTAATCTGGCGACTCTTCCATATCCTTCATGACAGTCTTAACTTTTGAGAATACATTCTCAATGTGGTTATAATCGGGAGTATGGAGGCAATAGTATCAGCAAAGCTCCAGCATCCTGAATAGTCTTACTAACTTCTTCAATGTGATGAATTGAAGCGTTATCCATGATAACAACAGATGCATTGAATCGATTATATGGAAGTAAATGAGGAAGAAGAGATTGCTGTAAAGACATATAAAAAGCACCCCCATCTACTCCACCTCGCAAAATTGAGCAATCAAGAATGCCTTTTGTACTCATGTACGCAATCACTGAGATGTGTTCTCCCCTTGCAAACAGCCTTTGACATGTCATTGGCATTCCTCTAATACTGTACCCTTTCCTGTAGTAGAGATCCCGCCGATCACATCCAGTTTCATCCAAGAACACAAACATGTCATGAACTGCTTTCTCAACTCTGTATCCCTTTCCAAAGCGTAGGTTCTCATGCGTTGCCGACTGAATCCTTTCTTCTTCAAGAACTTGCAGATGCATGACTCTGTTACACTTATCCAAAGTTCAACCAGAAGGCTGTCTTTTAACTCCCTTAAATTAATTCCAGGCTTGTCAATCAATTGGTGGACGAGAAATAAGTGTGCCATTTCTGTAAGCTTGCAGTCAACCTTCTCTGCAGGACAATCCTTCCTCTTCACATCCCCTGTTGCCCAAAAGCGGTTCAAAGTCCTGCGCACGGTCGAACCGTCTATTCTAAGATCCAAGGATATATCTTGCATGCTTTCGCCTAAAATCTCATGCTTGAAAACTATTCTCCACCTTAGGTTCTCTCCATAAGCTTTCGATCGCTTCGGCTCGCAAGAAAACGCCATTGCTCACACTGCTAGATGAAGTTGAAATTACCCGCCCAAACTGTACCCTGATATTCCATGTGACAGATTGCGCTGTATTTTGCAACGTCATGGCATATACCTGTACAAACACAACGCTGTGTTCCTAAAAATAGTAACAGAGTCAGCTGGAAATTGAAGCTCTGCCGGGTCGATGCCAGTAAGATTGTCGTGGTAAGGAACTGTTGCATCTGATACAACTGATAATGAAGCGAACTGAGTCGTACAATTGTTAAATGTACAGCCGCTGAACACTGGTACGGACTGAGCAGCGACAGGCGGCTGTATAGTAGCAACTTGGTTGCACGAGCTTTTTCCTGTCGGAGCACTGTCCAGTGCTTTACGAACTTGCAGTTCTTGAAGAACATCTGTCTGCTGGCATTCTCTAGCCCTTCAGTGGAGTTCTTTCCATGATAAGTTTGTCAGGAATGTTCGATTGAAAGAGCCTTACGCCCTCAAACTGTGGTTGGTGTACTTCGTGGCAAGTTCAGCTTCCTTTGACATTTCAGCAAGGGTGTTCCTGCCTAGAGGCACGGCAGTGTACCAAGGAGAGGTGGTGTCCTTAGGCACAGTGGTTTTTGGCTCCATGTAAAATATATCCTTAGCCTTGGCCTCTGGAGGGAGCTTAGATATGTACTTATCCAAAAGAAGTATATGGTAATGTTGACGTCTCCGCTCTCGTATTGATGTTCAAGTTGGTTTTCCTGTAGGATCTGTTTCAGCTTCCTGACATGATTTTTGGAATCATATTCTATGTACGTGTAGCGAACTAGGTGCTTTCCGTTAATGCCAGCTACTTCTCAATGGAACTGTGACAATTTGAAGTCCCGGTGCTCAGATCCTCCTCTAAGACAGAAATTCTTTCCATTCAGAAAGATAATGGTCCTTAAGTGGCCCTGTGGAGTATCAGGATCAAGAACTTCAGGGGTCAGAACAGGAGTCTTCTTGATAGTTGTGCTGATTCCAGCAGCATGCAACTTGCGGTAAAGCGCATCAAGGAGATTTTGCAATTGCAGAAATTCTGGATTGGTTAGCAAGTTGACTGAGGACTTTGGTGCTTGCCTGATGTGGCATTGTATGCCCTACTTAGTAAGTCCTGCTGAATAAATCCACCCTGCAGCAAAAAGCAAACTGCAACACAACACAACAGCCAAGCTGATCATGAATTCAAACATAATGCAGCAAGCCTAAATTGTCATCCCAGCTACACAAAGCTATTTAGCTCTTTCAGTAGCTTAGGAATACCCTGAGTGAGGCAGCAAATGCCTGTTTATATACTGGAAGAAGGGCAACAGCGATGACATTGGGGATGACCAAGTACCTTTGTGGACCAAACTGTGGCCACACAGACCAGATACCTGGCAGATGCAGATGATAGTAGGCATTGCTGAACTGTGACTAGAGAGCAGGACTACCTGGTAGCTTAAACGTCCTCCACTTGCGGTGCATAACGCACAGCTCACCAGGGGGATGGATTGGGTGTCGGTAGCGCTGTTTGCAGCCAAAGCATACACTAATGTTACCATGTATCAAAGCGAGTGTGAATGGATCAATGGATCGACCTGCTGCCGAGGACAACATGGGTTTGCCTGCAGTGTTTGTGAAGGAGTGCTTGACAGGTCCTGAGGCTGGGATAGAATGGCAGGTGGACTTATCTGTTGATGAGAGGTAAAGACCTGCACCAATGAAGGGGTGCTAGGGGTGTTTGGCAGTATCTCAGACTAGGATAGAATGGCAGGTGGATCCATCTGTGCTGAGAGCTAAAGGCCTGTACCAATGAAGGAGTGCTTCATGGGTGGGGCCTGACCATGGGTTGGGGGTTGAGCATGCAGTTTTGCACATGCAGTTCCACTCTTTTCAGCCTCACGTATATATGATGTTATTTATATTTGTCACATACCGTATTTCAGCTACACATAGCCACACGTGTTCCAGCTTGGCCTCATTAATAAATGATGCCATTACCAATTAATTTTTACAACCAGTTCAGCAACTGTTTCCCTGTCATGTGGTTGGTTCAAGTTGCTTGGTGTTAAACTGGTGCCAAGGAGACATAAAGGGATACCTCAGCCCTGTAATAAATTGACAGGAGTGACAGGTAATGCCTGTTGCCTGGTGGGTGAGGGAGGAGAGAGCAACCTTACTGTGAGAGAAGCTACTGTAAAGGCACCAAAGTTAGCAACCTACGCCACGTTTACCCCTGTAGCCATAGTGGTTCTTGACCACTGTTAACAGCTCAGCCTCCAGTGATATACCTACCTACCTATGTAGATGTGGGAATCTGAATCTGGTAAAAATCACTTAGCATCTCAGTCTTGTGGCTCTTTGGAAAGACAGTAGAACTATGAAAATTCTTGCCATTAAATATTCCTACAGATAAGATTTAAAGAAGTGTGTCCCCATTGTCTCAGTCATTTGGATTGGTTCATCTGTGCTTGGTGTCTAATATGGTGTCCCAGAGAGTATCTCTGTCTCTCTGTGTCCGTCTCTCTCCGAAGTGGAGAGAGTGTGTGTGTCCTTTAAGAATTCATCAGTTAATCTCGGCCCCATCAGTTGATGGTCACTGACTGCTGTGGGTTCTACCTTTGTCTCCTTGCCCCTTTACACAGGACCAGACTGCTCAAGTGGCCGTGGACGTCGATCAATTCTCTCACAGACAGTGCTGGCTGCGGGTGAGTCTCTACATTCTCAGTGGGTTGCAGAGTGGGGATGGGTGGGGAGACAAAGCCACTCTGGATGCCTCACTAGATAAGGGATCCACACCCTTTCCCTGCACCACTGTAGCCAAGCCATTCCCTGCATTATCCACCACAAAAAATGGCGACCACGCGATTCTGGTGTTCCTGCCTTTGGATTTTGTTATTGATTTTCCGAACGAGAGGATTAACTGTCCTCTGGAAGCCCTCGCTACCACCCACAGAAGGTATCTTATTCGCACCAAGTCACCTCCTGATGAGTGGCACTAGCGCAGCCGTACTCATCGGTGCCTACAGGGAACACTCACACCTCCGCCTGCTGTGTAGGCAGCGTAGGCACTGGTCTACCCCTTCCGTCCATCTACTGGCTCCTACTGCTTTCTGGAGATGTTGAAGCGAACCCAGGCCCCCGAACTTACCGCCCCACCGCTGCCTGCGCACACGCTGTCCAGAGGGACCTGCGCACACGCTGTCCAGAGGGACCAGCGTACCCCAAAATGCTGCTCCCTAAACACAAGGAGCGTGGTGAACAAGGCCCTCGACCTACAGGCCTACCTCCAGAGTAACTCTTTAGACATCCTCGCTGTTACTACTGAGCCCTTCTTAAGTGCAGAGATACTGGATGGTGAGATAGTAGGCAGTGGCTACACGGTTCACAGACAGGCACGGTGGTGGTGTGATGCTCATCATCCATGACAGCATCCCATCAACGAGACAACTGGACCTTGAGACGGAATGCAAATTGTTGTGGGTTGAACTCATCTTGAACTCTACAAACCTTCTCGTAGGTGTCTTCTACAACCCCCCGGGACCAACCAGTGGCCCCCTCACACACCTACGGAACTCCCTTGCCATCACACCACAATCCCTCCCAATCATACTACTAGGTGACTTTAACCTACCCAATATTGACTGGAGTAGTGATGGTCCAACTCCCTCTACAGGCTCTGGGAATGTCACCCTAATGTGCGACATTGTCAACGACTTTAACCTCCTTCAACTCGTACACACACCTACTAGGCAACAGAACATCCTGGACCTAGTCCTGACTAGCAGAGTCGACTATGTCAACAATGTGGAGGTATCAGCTGGCTTACCTGGCTCCGACCATGATACTGTTCTCTTCTCAATCTCCCTTAGTAAGCGTAAGTTCTTCACCCAAAAGCGCTGGTCATACAACGTCAAGAAAGCGGACGTTGGTGCCTTCACTGCTCTGTTAAGTAAGGCTCCTTGGGATTGTTGCTTCCTCAGTGATTCTGTTGATGATTGTTGGATATGCCTTAAGGACATTTGATTCTCCATTGCTGACCAATGTATACCCAAGATCTCCCTCTGTCATCAGAGGAGAAAGCACTGGTTATCTAATAATACCCTCCAACTGATTCGCAAGAAACGGCGAGCTTACAAGCGAGCAAGACGTACTAATGACCCTCGACACCTGCTCCTATACAAGACCATCAGCAACCTAGACCGTAGCCAAACCAGAAAGGACCACACTGAGCACTGGAACCAGATTACATCCAACCTACTCCATGATCAGTGACCATTCTGGAGATGGCTCAACAATGCCAGAGGTCAGCGATTTCAAATCCCCAACATTCACCATGCCGGCAAAGTACTATCTACCCCCTCTGAGAAAGCAAGTGCCTTCAATCACCACTTCACATCTACCTTTACAAGTGAGAATACATACAATCTCAGTGGCCTAAGAAGTGACCTACGGAAATCCTGGAGCAAGGACAGCGTGGCAGACATCTCTATCTTCCGCGACGAGGTCTGCGAGCTGTTGAGTAAGCTAGATGTTTCTAAATCTAGTGGCCCTGATGAAGTCCCAGCACGTCTACTGAGAGAGGGTGCACCCTGGCTTGCAGACCCCATTTCAAGACTCTTTAATCTGTCTTTGCAGCAGGGTTGCCTCCCCAGAGACTGGACATCTGCAAACGTTGCACCGGTATACAAGAAAGGATGCAAACACTCAGTCTCTAACTATCGCCCGATTAGTCTAACCTGTATTGCGGTTAAAGTTTTGGAGAGGCTTGTGCACAACCATCTCGTTCAGTTCTTGAGCACTGGAAACAAGCTTAGCCCATTCCAACATGACTTTCGTAAAGGCCACTCTTGCCAAACCCAACTCCTGGAGACGGTACGTGAATGGGCACTGAGCCTTGACAGAGCCAGCAGCACCCACGTCATCTTCACTGACTTCTCCAAAGTGTTTGACTCAGTACCCCATAAACGCCTCTTACTCAAGTTAGAGCAGGTAGGCATCAGGGGGAACATTCACGCTTGGATTAGCAGCTTTCTTGTCCACTGCCGTCAAAGAGTACTACTTGATGGAAGTACCTCTGGATGGACTGAAGTGACAGCAGGTGTACTACAGGGCTCCATCCTGGGACCCCTACTGTTTATCATCTATGTCAACGACATCCCCAGCAATTTGTCCTCACCTACTCGGCTATTTGCTGATGACTGCACTATCTACCACCAAATCACATCCAGTCTGGACTGTGACGCCCTCCAGGAGGATCTCACCAGGCTCTACAGATGGTGTCAGAAGTGGCAACTTCCCCTAAATGCCAAAAAGTGCAAAGTAATGTGTATCTCTTTAAAGAAGAAGTCTCCCTCCTACACCTACAGCATTAACACCACCACCCTTGAATGGGTTGACACCTTCAAATATCTAGGTGTCACCATCAACAACAAGCTGAAGTGGGGTGACCACATTACATTACAGATTCTAAACCTGCTGAGGAGGACAATGAGAGATTGCCACAGGGATGCTAAGACTAAGGCATACACTGCCCTCGTGCATCTCATCCTCAAGTACTCAGCTCCTGTCTGGGCACCTCACGAGCACCAGCACATCAATGCCCTGGAGAAGGTGCAGAAGCGGGCAGCTAGATGGGTGATTGGGCTAGATGGAATAGACAGCTTAACTGTTGATCTAGTCCATACTCGGAGGCTTGCCATGACCTCCAGTAGCTCACCCTCCGACAGCGTCACCTCCTACTCTGTCAGTGCCAGACTTTCAAGATCGTGCATGGTATCGACTGTGTCAATTTTTTTTATTTCTTTGCTTTCAAACGAAGATCACTTAGATCCCACCCTTACTCCCTCTCAATTCCCAAATCCTGTATTAATGCCTTCAGATTCTCTTATTTTGTGAATGCTCCTTTTGTCTGGAACCAATTACCATCACGATTCAATATTGTCCTGAGTGGCTAGGTATACTTGCTGTCATCTTTTGTGAAATTCACTAGCCAGGAGGGAGTTTACAAAACCAAACGTTTTGGTAGTTGTACAACTACCATTTCCGGGAAGATGGTAGTTGTACAACTACCGAAATGTTTGGTTTTCTAAAGTCCCTCCTGGCTAGTGAATTTCACAAAAGATGATGACAATTACCATCACCTATTCTCGAATCATCATCTCTGTTCACTTTTAAATTCAGCCTCAGCAAGCTGCTCCTGAACGTATCTTAGTTTGGTATCACTTGATCTTTCTCCCCCTTTCCCCCAACCACTTTAATCCCATGATTTTCTTATGTGTCTGCTGTAATTGTATGTTTAGGGGAGCACAATCATAGGCACTGCCTCTCATGCAACCCTTTCCCCACGGGGATAAAATTCAATTCAATAGTTGAAGCAGGAGTGACAGGTAATGCTTGTTGCCTGGTGGGTGAGGGAGGAGAGGGCAACCTTACTAGCCATAATTTAGTGCAGCGTGGTATATGAGACAGGCATTGTCAGTAAGTAAAGGAGAGTTGGTGCTGGTTGTGGCCCGACCGAGGAGTTGGTCTGGTTCATGAGGCTAAGAGCTACAGACTGTTTTCTCCTTGCTAGGCCCCTTATCATTGGCTGTTACCATCTTCACTGCTTTGTTATCAGCTGCGATATGATGGACGCCCGATTCCTCCCCTTCATTTTGTATGATGCCATATAATTGTATGAAATTTAATAAAGAGGACCCGGTTCAGTACGCTACTGTTGGCTGTGCACTGTGTGGCTTGGCCATAATCCAAAATGTGTGCATATTGCCATTTCTCCAAGAGATTTGCGCAAATGTTTTCCCACTAAAGTTTCCCAATATACTGTATCTTATGACACTGTCACAATCAAAAGTAGACATTACTGTAATGTAATAGTGAGAATGGGCAATGGACATTTCCATGGCTCAGTGAGAATGAGGTGAGCTAGGCCTTGGGGTGACCTCCATCATGTTACATGGTGATTCTGCTCTGAGTGGGTGGAGGAAGGTCCCTACAGAGAACATGAGGTGGTGGCAGGTGGTGTACCATGACTCTTCCCTTTCTGTGCAGCTCAACAAGTCCTTGACAAGTTTCGGGACCAGTTCATTAAAGACATGGACTCCAGTGCTGTTGTTCTGGACCTCCTACATTATAACATCATTAATGAAGGTGACCAGAAGACAATCACAACGACTATGGATCGAACTCAACAAAACAAGTTTCTACATTTGTACTTGAGGAAGTGTACAGTGGACGCCTTCCACCTTGTCTGTGACATCATCTCTGGTGTGAAGGGCAACCCAAAAATGAGTGCTTTGGGCACTGCCATGAAACAGAGTCTGCAGAAAGGTAAACTTGCGCGCGCGCGCGTGTGTGTGTGTGTGTGTTTGCGTGCATGTGTGTGTGTGTGTGTGTGTGTGTGCTTGCGTGTGCTCACAAGAACCATTGGTGTATCACATGCATGTGTTGGTAATAACAGCTGTGTTGTGTGTGGTGAGGTCTAGCAGTGCACACTACCACACCTGGTGTTTGGTGCGGTAGTGTGTTGAGGTACTGTTTCACACCTAGCAGAGCTAGTGCTGCTCACATCACTTCTGTTGTGTTCACTGTCTGCAAAGGAACTGACCATGTCAACCACATCTCTCCCTGCAGGGGCCACTGTCAGTCCCTCTGCCCTTGGTGAACCACACACAACCACACAGCACACTGTCACAGGTGAGTGTGTGCACATTAACTGGTGCACAAGTGCGTCCTACCCTGGGTTGTAGCCACTGGGGAGGGAAAGTCCCTTTGCTACTAGGCCCAGTTCTAGTGGTGGACTGTTTCTTGCAGGACACATGAGATGGATGGTGTACTGGGTCTGTCGTGGCTGACAAACTGTCTGTGACCCTCCACAAGTCACAAGTTGCCTACACCATCCAGCTGCTACTGTGTGTGTACAAGTGAGCGGTTGGGTGTGGTTCATTATACAACTTCTGTCTTCTCTGGTCTCACCTCCTCAGGTGCCCACACCCAAATCAGCATTGATTCACACCCTACACTGGAAGACATCAACAAGCTCATTGTCCGTGAAGTGCCATCCTCTGCTCCAATTAGCAGTGCCCCCACTACAGATGGCAAACAACTCCCTTCTGTTACCATATCCAAGATTCACCCTGACAAGCCCCTTGTTCCCATCACCAAAGAGGGCGGGGCAGCTACCCCCCACCATGATGACCCCACTCCTCCTACTTCTGCAGGTGAGACGGAGTGTCTGCCCCAGTGCATGAGTGTATGTATTTTATACCTTCATTTGCTGACGTCCGTGAGATGTCTGTTGAGGAAGGGGAGGGGACGGGGACTGACACACCTCTCTCTTCACATTAGATACATGTACGTAACTTCACACAAGTGAGTGGTTCTCAACATCTACTCTGGTCTCACCCTCCACAGACACACACACCCACTTCAGCATTGACGCACACCCCACACTGGAAGACATCAACAAGTTCATTGTCCGTGAAGTTGCTGCAGACTGGAAACAAGTGGCCACCTTCCTCGGTGTGGAGCCCTCTGTGATTAGCACAGCTGACACAGACCACCCCCAGCAATATGAACACGCATGTACAGACATCTTTGAGCGGTGGTTGTCATGGAAATCAGACACAGGGAGGAAGAAGAGAACTTGGCGCACTGTCTTGTCAGCAGTGGAGGAGGCTGGATACAAGGCTTTATCCCAGCAGCTCCAGACAGAGGTGCTCCACCTCCAGTGAACTCACCACTGGAGAGCTCACAGTACACTCATAGAGCATGCATGCACATTTACATGTAATGTAACCTGTCAGTGTAGTGTGTTACTCTCTGTGTGTTTGTCTATATACGTCATTCAAGTTTCAAAGCTATTTGTAAGTGTGAACTCACCAGGGGAGAGTTCACAGTACACTGTTTGCATGCACATTTACATGTACTGTAACGTGTTGTAGAGTTCTTTTATTGTGTGTTCTGTTTGCAATAAATATTGTGTGTGCTTGGAGCTGTTAACTGTATTCATAGCTGGCGAACTCGTCGCCGATTGTGCAATACAGTAGAAAATGGAGCAGGTCGTGGAGGATCGGTGTCGAGAATATCTAGGAAGATCCGGTCCGTGTGTCTGTTGTGTCGTTAACTGTCTGTGCGTGGTGAACGGTCTCTACTAGTTCAATATCTCCTAGAAATATACACTGGTCTCTAAAGAATTCGTACGGCTGTCGTATTGGACTGGATCGAGTTCATCGATCACTACTGGACCACGAAGGTGAGGAGCGAGGATACTTTTAGCTCCCCAGACAGTTCGGTATTGTCCTGAGTGGCTAGGTGTATGAATTTCACAAAAGCTGCAAAGTGTTGAAACGTTCTGATCCATTTAATCTCTGCCATCTTCCCTTCATGGGGTATAGCCGTTCTCATTATTATCAGCATACGTACCTATGCCTACCTAGTCTGGCGTAGCCCAGACCCTCTTACCTGCCTCCATTTTGTCGATGACGTCATTGGAAGGCAGCGTCAAGCGTGTCTGAGAAAAAGAAGAGGCTTGCCATTCTAGGATCATCTGCAGAACCTGTGCGGCACATCATCAAAACGTATTTATTGGAGAGTTTGCAGATCGCCAATTTCTCGTTCGAGGAACCGCAGTTTCACGCTAGCGATTACATTTGCTAGGAGGTTCTCTGGGGTCAAGAATACTAATTGGTGCTGGCCTTCCCTCACTCGTTGCAATGCAAACGCTGCCATGTTCACACGTACGCACTGTTCATCGATTGCAGGTGCGGGGACGATCAAAGCTTAATTAGCATTTATCACTCCCCCCAGGTTTTGGGGGGCGCTGAACCACCAACGTCGAGTTATCTACCAGACCCTCTTCCTGCCTTCCAATGACGTCATCGACAAAATGGAGGCCGGTAGGAGGGTCTGGGCTACGCCAGACCATAGACATGGCCAGACTAATGCCTACCTAGCACTATACCCTTTGCCTACCGTATCTAGCTACTTCCTAGCTATATGAATATATATAGCTTCATCCCTGAACTATCCCCAAACTATGTAGGCACCAGGGAACCGAGTCTCGTCCAGAGCTTGTTTTTTAAGGGTGCTAGACCGTCCTGGTGACCTTTGACCTTTGACCTCTAACTAGTGCTACAACCTATTTGAAGCCTAACCTATTAGGTCACACCTGGGGAACAGGCCCAACAACCCTTTCATGCCTTCCAAGAAGGCGGAGAGAAAAGAAAATACAGAAGGAAAGGGAATAAAGGAAAAGTCCTAGCACTGCTAGCAGTCGTGACCATACAACTATAGCCTGCCACAAGAACTGGCCCGCGCACGTGCATGTAAATGCCTCGCAGCGCATGCGTAGTGACACGTGGCTTCCGCTTTCCGCACTGTGACTTCATCCCTATAGGCATTTCCGTTTGTTGCCGTGGCTGCACTGCCACTCCCGATGACGCCATTAACCTCGTTTGACTTGTTGAACTACAGCCAATAACCTTGGCTTGCCACGTTAAGTTTGGTTATAGTTGTGCATCCTAACCCAACTTCCTCGGACCAGTGGCAGCAAAAAGTTGGGGTACAACAACGACTCCTCCACTGTCGACGGTTGTTGTATGAGCAGTCGTCTGTTGTCTTCTCTGTGAGTGGGTTGACTTGGTATCAAATTGTAGATTCCTCTGAAACTCACACCACCATCATTCCTGTCCAACACGTGTAGAGAGTGCAGTCGAGCATGAGTTGTGAGGTGCTGTGTGCATGTGTGTACATGTGTGCATATGTGTGCGTGTGTGTGTGTGTGTGTGTGTGTGTGTGTGTGTGTGTGTGTGTGTGTGTGTGTGTGTGTGTGTGTGTGTGTTAGTCTCGCGAAGCAGCCCCTACCCTACCCAAGCAAATTCGCTACTTCTGTAATAGGTTCTTACAAGCCGCTAGCTGCCATTTTGCATCTCATTAGATGATCGACGTATCTGATTGGTCACGCCAGGATCTTGGCTTGGACACAACTAGTGGTATGTAATTGCACCAGACCCTCCGTGGGGGAGGGGCTGTGTGTATGTGTTGTGTGTGTATTACATACATTTGTGCTGTGTGCAGGTACTGGCAGCTGACTCCCAGCAAGGTCCGTGTGTCAGAATGGGATGACTCAGCGAGACAGGCATCGCAAGAGTACGGCCACAGAATGGTATGCACCACATCATGTGATTACCATGTGACAGTCATGTGACAGGAGCACACTTTCATATATGGCACTGATATGGATATGTTAATGTTTCCAGAGGAGGCAGATGAAGTTGTTTCTACTCTGTGGTCTGCAGTGCCCACACATCTCATTGTTTATTTGCCATTGACTGATGTGAAGACTGCTTTTGGCCAACCACCTATCACACGGACCGCCTCCCTCCCTCCCCCTCCCCTCCCTCCCTCCTCCCCTGTGTCTCATTCATCATGCATGAATGGTGAAGGTTGTGGCACTCCTGTGTACACATGGCCCCTCCCCCATCCGCCCACAGCTTGTCCTGGGGCCCCTAGAGCTCCCAGTCTCGCCATAGACACGCCATAGACACGCCCCCTGATGTGACGGTGACCTGGTCCCCGCCCACTGCCAGCTCTGCTTGGCCTCTAAAGTACCGAGTGTGGAGTGGCCCAACGGTACTGTGCTAGGTGACAACCTTAGCACCCCCTCAGTGGTCATCAGCGGAGTGGACCACCTCACACAGTACAGTGTGGTCATCACTGCCCTCACCAACTCATCCTGTACAGATGAGAAAGTGATGTATGACTTCACTACGGGACAGAGTGAGTGGGTTGTGGGGAGGGAGGGAGGGGGATAGGTTGGAGCTGCCTGGGAAGTGAAATGTGTAAAGTGAGGTTGTCTCCTGCAGACAGGCACTATTGAATCAGAAAGAATGGCAGTATGCAGGACTGAAAGTGAGAGGAGATGGTGATGTGAGTGTGTAGTGAGAGGAGATGGTGATGTGAGTGTGTAGTGAGAGGAGATGGTGATGTGAGTGTGTAGTGAGAGGAGATGGTGATGTGAGTGTGTAGTGAGAGGAGATGGTGATGTGAGTGTGTAGTGAGAGGAGATGGTGATGTGAGTGTGTAGTGAGAGGAGATGGTGATGTGAGTGTGTAGTGAGAGGAGATGGTGATGTGAGTGTGTAGTGAGAGGAGATGGTGATGTGAGTGTGTAGTGAGAGGAGATGGTGATGTGAGTGTGTAGTGAGAGGAGATGGTGATGTGAGTGTGTAGTGAGAGGAGATGGTGATGTGAGTGTGTAGTGAGAGGAGATGGTGATGTGAGTGTGTAGTGAGAGGAGATGGTGATGTGAGTGTGTAGTGAGAGGAGATGGTGTTGTGAGTGTGTAGTGAGATATGGTGATGTGAGTGTGTAGTGAGAGGAGATGGTGATGTGAGTGTGTAGTGAGAGGAGATCAAAGCTTGTACAGAGAGAGGTGTTAGAAGACAATGTGTATGTGTGTTGAGACGGGCTGTGGAAACATTTCCTCTGCCTTTTTTGTATATCTTCACTATTTCCACAAGAGATGACAACATCTCTTAGCCAACTGATGCATCCTTCATGGCCATGGACCTCTTCCTCACTTCCTGTAGGGTGTCCCAGTAATCGCCCGCGATTTATTGGCACCCCTGAGACGTCAGCCAACAACGTGACCTTAGTGTGGGATGAGCCACACATCATGGACCCCCTAGTCTTAGACCCGCGGTATGCGGTGTATACTCTGTGTGACAGCGATGCTGCCCAGACGCTCCAAGCTGAAGACCTTCAGAGCTCCTCTTACACCATCACTGGCCTACCCGCCAGCAAGAGGTGCACTGCTCAGGTGGTTCTGTACAGCAGGCACTGTGCCCCCAGCCGCACCGGGCCTCTGGTGGACACTGTGACCTTTACCACTGCAGCCACATGTGAGTGGGTATACGTAGGGGGTTCATTGCTGTGTAGAATGGACAGCAAGATTATTGATCTTGAAGCACAGCAGTCACTTCTGATGAGAGGTTACAGAACATTTTGATCCATAGATCCTTACACAGCTGAAGAAGATCTACGGATTAAAACGTTCTGTAAAGAAGTGACTGCTGTGTTAATACAATTCTCTGTAGTGTGATTGGGGCTTGCCTGCAACAAGAAGTTGGGTCTAGTGGTCTATGTTGTGAAGCATGATGAACACCACTACTGCAAAATGTATTTTCAGTCTTCTCTGTAGTGTGATCATGGGTTAATTGCCTCATCCACATGAGCATAAACATGCAAGTATGTATGAACATGCTCTGATGGGTCCACTCTCTGCTCTACAGTGCCAAAGGGGTTGGTCAGCAGCCCTTCTGGTGATGGGCAACAGACCCTCTTCATTGAGGCTGGGGACTCTCCAGGAACCTTGTCAATTGACATTGTCCCCGAGCAAGGCATACCGAGTTTGTTGTGGTCTATGTGGACATCAGTGCTCCAAGCACTACTGTTGAAGTGATCAGGCAGTCGCAGGCAGGAGTGGAAAACTGGATCATCAACGTTCCTGAGGATAGAACGTACTCTGTGCAGGTTTGTCTGGGAGTGAATGGGGTGCAGTGAGGGTGAGGTGGAGGTGCAGTGGAGGTGCAGTGAGGGTGAGGTGTGGGTGAGGTGTGGGTGAGGTGTGGGTGAGGTGGGGGTGAGGTGTGGGTGAGGTGGGGGTGAGGTGGGGTGAATAGAGAGCTAGCCAGATGATATTCTACTAACATCCATAGCTGTCACTGTATACAGTCCTTTAATGCATTACGAATGTACTGTAGTTGCGTACATGTGTGTGTGGTGAATTTTTTTGTGTTGTCGGTAATAAATTGATGGCATAAAAATCACTGCAGATTGCTGTTCACAAACTCCCTCCCTCTTCCCCCCTTGCTCACTCCCTACTCCCTCCCCCCCCTTCCTCATCTCCTCTCTTCTCCCTCCCCCTCTCTCCCTCCCCTCCCCATCTACTCCCTCCCTTTCTCCTCCCTCCTTTCTCTCTTCCTCCCTCCCCCCTCTTTCCTCAATTCCCCACCTAACCACACACCCCACCTCCCAACCACGCCCCCTTGTAGTGTGCTGGTATCAATGCCGATGGTGTGAGGGGCCCCCTCAGCAGTCCAGTCACAGTGATTGTCCCTCGAGTCACCACGGAGCCACCACAACCCACGGGTTTGACGAGTGCGTGTATGAGGGCTGAGAGGGGCGCAGTGTACATACATGTGTTGCTTTCTTACTTTGTTCTCTTGAAACAAGTCTAGCGGATGTTTCAATTGAGAGAATACTGTAAGACACTTCAATATTTGGTGCATGTGGTGACAGGGAATGGTGTTGGAGGTTGCATGGCCGGTGGGGGGCAGATGAGTGGAGTGCTGTCAGGCAGGCTGCCAGCTGCTAGTCTGTTGGGTGGAGCCCTAGCTGTGTGGTGCAATATGAAGAGCAGTGCTGTAATGTCCTGTGTTGTTAAACAACAAGAAAATTAATAATTACAGTATACACCTGTACATATACATAAACACGTATAATGTGATTGAAAGAAAAGTCACAGCTATTGTAAAGATGATAGATTGGGAAAAGTTTCTGATCATGTATGACTGAGTCAATTAGTAGCCAGGGATACGACTCTCCTTGGCTGCAAGATCAATTGCTAGGGAGGCTCATGCTGAGTTTGTTTGTAAACACTACCCCTGAGGCTCTGGGCTGGTGTTTACAAACAGCCTTAGCACAAACGAGCAATGCTTGCAGTGTGGTAGGTGTTCAGTGGTGTGAAGTATAATGGACAACAAGATTGATTCCATTGTAAATCATGTACATAGCATGATACTGTAAATGTTGTGATGTCGCAGTTCACCACCTAATGGTCATCGTACAATACAAACTGACAACACCTAGAGAGACAGGAGAGGTGCACTATCATCCACGCTGGCTCGCAGGCTCATGGCACTACGGTGGCTTGCATGGCTGAAACTCTGCTTTAGAGCGTAGATCACGAGTTCAGGTGCCGGGTTGTGGTTCTTTTTTTTTCCAGTTGCCACTTTAGTTAGCTTTAGTTCTACATGAATTTTTAGTTGTGTGACATCATGATTCATGTCATTCATGTCATGGTTCGCCACCTAATGGTCAGCGTTCCATGCAAACTGTGGTCTAAACCTCTCTACTAGAGGCTCTCTGTTGATGCTGCACATATTTGATATGTGTGACATCATGATTCAGCTCGTAGCGATCAACGGTCGACACTAACCGTGATCTAAACCTCTGTACTGTTGCAGTATGTTAAGCAAGATTCACTGCTATCAATTTCCTTTGACAAGTATGACCTTTGTCTGTGTGCGTGCATCACTTAGCCTTCTCTTCCTCCCTCCAGTCTCCTTCTCGGTGTTCATAGCCTGGGTGGTGGCCCTGGGAGGTCTGCTGTGTGTGGCAGTCTTTGTCCTGCTGGCCTGCGGTGTCTACATTTGTACCAAACAGAGGTGAGTGTTGGCCGGACAGTGCGATCAGTGTTGGAGAGGGTAGAGTGAGGAGAGGAGGGGAGGGCTGGGGTGGAGGAAGGGGAGGAAAGGAGTAGCAGCTCCATCCATCCTCTTCTTCCTCTTCCCACCCTCCCCTACCCCTTGTGGAATGCTTGGGGAAGACGCAGGGAGCAGTGTGACTTGTGTGATTAAGTCTTTATGTGTGGGTACGGAAGTGCTGTGGGGGGACAGGGTGAATTCATGTGTCCGTGTCTGGAGGGGAGGAGGGGCTGTACGTAACAACTGTGGGTGTAGCTGAAGAACAGCAACTTGATTAAGTACACTCTCCTCCTCCCATCATCACCTGCTCTGTCTCTCTCATGTTCCCATTTGTAGTCGTTACCTGATATCATTCTGTTACTTATGTCACCCCTCTCCCTCCCCCTCTTCCCCCTCCCCATCCCCCTTTACCTCCCCCTCTCCCTCTCCCTCCTCCTCCTCATCCCCCTCCCCCTCTCTCTCCCTCTCTTCCCCCTCCCCTTCCCCTCCCCTCCCCTCTCTCTCTCCCTCCTTCCCCCCTCCTCCTCCTCCCCCTCCTCCCCCTCCTCCTCCGCCTCCTCCTCCTCCTCCTCCTCCTCCTCCCCCTGCTGTCAACAGTGGCAGTAAGCAGTATGCAGTTCCAAGCACCGTTGCAAGCAGTCAACCGGGCACACCCCACCTCAACAAGAAGAGCAAGATGGACGCCATTGCTGACTCTGCTCCCATGTCACCCGAGGAATCAGAGTTGCTGGAAAAACCAACTGCAACCACTTTCAATGTCTTTCAGCCCGCGTTAGAGGAATCGTCACGTTCCTCCAGTTAATTACTCCCTCAACAGATGCTTTAGGAACTATCATTGGACCTTTGTGCATTTGTATAGCTAGCTAACATGTTGCACCCGTACATAGATTTCCAAGTACCTGTATACCTGCTGTGGCTGCTGTGATTTCATTTTCTCTGAGATCTTTACTATTACTTTACATAAAACACTATTGAATTTTATTATCACACAATACAGAAAATATATATATACCAATTAGATATAATATAGAAAGTATATAAAATATGCCAATTAATATTGCATGCAATGTACACGCACATGGTATGTTTATAGTAGAATTGCATTGAATTTATAATTACTTCCACATTATATTAATTACTGTAATATAGCTAATTATACTACCAATATAATATGATCAAATGCATTGGTGGCCAAAAAATATTTCCGAATGAATCAAGCAGACATGCTTCATATTCAAGCTGTTAATACTGGCGGGTTCCTGTTCAGGACTGGAGTTCGTCAATCACCGCTGAATTACGAAGGTCAGGTGTGGGGTCCTCTTTAGGATTCCTTGCTACCTTCAGTCAGTGCGGCATATATAATTACATAGTGTCCCCTTGGTGCAATAAATATTGTGTGGCCTTTTGACCTGTTAAGTGTATTCATAGCTGGAGCACTTCGCCGATTGTGCAATACAGCAGAAAATGGAGGATGGACTGTCGCTTATGGAGCAGGTTGTAGACATATAGACTCGCGTGGAAGTTATCAATCACTACTGGATTGCCAAGGTGAGGAGTGAGGTTCTCTGTAGTAGCTCCCCAGACAGTTCGGTGTTGTCCTGAGTGGCTAGGTGTGTGAATTTCACAAAAGATGACGACCCTAATTTGGTGTACATGTAATGGAACAGATTTATTTACTTCCTCCTAGTGTATTTGAATGAACGAGTTTTGTGTTAACAACTGCAAAGTGTTAAAACGTTCTGCTCTATTCAATAACCTTGGCTCGTTAAGTTTGGTTATATTACACACTGCTAGCTAGCGAATATAAGTGTGTGTGTGTGTGTGTGTGTGTGTGTGCGTGTGTGTGTGTGTCCGTGTGCGTGTGTGTGTGTTTGATGGTGGATTGACAATACCATCCCATCGCAGAAAAGCGAAAAGCCAAACTGACCAATCAAATTTATGTAGCTTGCATTGGATTGGTTAATTTGGATTTTTGTTTGTCCACGATAGGACAAGCAGCCTGAAATCGAGAATATGGCTCCAACCCTCAGACTTACAGTCCATTGTTGTCCAAATAGGTCCCCTACCTTAGGCTATCCCCTTTGTGAGTCTATTACTTCAATTAATTAATGGTGCGTGCCCATGTCTTTGTTCACGTTGTATTGGGTCTCTGTTTTGCTGTATAGGTGGCAAACGTTTGGCTCCAATCATGTCTCTTTGTATCAGCTAGTGCAGGTGTAGTCACAGATCATTTGAGAGTGTCTTCTGAATACCACATAATTAAACCCTGTGAAATTAAAGCACATATACATGTTAGATAACATTGTCAGTAAGTGTTTTACAAGCTGGTGGTGTGTAACATGTCCAAGTTTATCAACTACACAGCTTTGAAAGTAGCGACTGGAGAAAAAAGAACCACGACCCGGGGGCCTGAACTCATAGCCTACACCGTATATATATGGCGATTGGGGACGAAGAATCGTGGCCACACCGGTGGCTTGCATGGCTGAAGCTCCGCGTTAGGGTGTAGGCTATGAGTTCAGGCCCCGGGTCGTGGTTCTTTTTTCTCCAGTCGCTACTTTCAAAGCTGTGTAGTTGATAAACTTGGACATGTTAGATAACAGTACTTGTGTCATGAGTTCATTCACTTATTAATACAGATTACAGTGTATGTGTGTAATATAATGTGTTGTACAGTGTGTTGTGTCCACCACCAGACTCCCCTCACACTCTGCTAAAGTGGTGATAATTTTCGTAGGGCTTCATTTTCATGTGCATCATTGTGGTACTTGAGCCATGTCTATACATACGTATATTCGTAGTGTGGACATAGTATAGTCATTAATACGTATATACTGTACATGTAAATAAACACATACTCATACATGTACGTATACATAATATTATAGTCATTAATACGTATGTATTGTACATGTATACATATTGCCGACAATGTGAGAAGTAGGAGACCACCAACTGCTGTTGCCTTGCGCCTACGAGTGAGCTGCCCAGCTGACAGCCACTGACAACCTCACCTGATCCCAGTGCTGGAGTGTGAGGTGATAAAAGTATGCAGCCAGTTGTCTGGGCCATGTCCGGTGGGGAATCATCTACCTCACCCACACATGGTTGCAAATGACACACATTTGTTATAAACTAATTGCTGCCTAGGTGCACTGGTCACTACTATCCTTCCCTACACATCACACATACACACATGCACACACACACATACACACACACACACACACACACACACATACACACACACACACACACACACACACATACACACACACACACACACACACACACCTCCTTCTCTTTATCCGCTGAAAAGTGGTACAGGCTACAGTCAGGTGTTCTTCACTTAACAGTGCTTAGACAAATCCTGGTACTGATGCTGTGTCTTATATAATTATATCTTTTAGCTTGTTGTGCTCAGAGTGATGGTTGGGGCGAAGCTTAAAAGGTGCTAGTCAGCGTCACCTAGTCAGCTGCTGCTGCGTCTTATATGTATACATCGTCTGTGTGCCAAGTCAAGTGGGGAATCCTCTGCTTGACCCACACATGCATGGTTGCAACTGCCACACAATTGTTCAACTAATTGCTGACTAGATGCACTGGTCACTACTGTCCCTCCCTACACATCCACACATGTGCACACACACACATTATTTTCATTTTTTACTTTGATCTTATTACTCAACAGAGTACAAAATGAATAGTCGTCCAAAACAGGGTGCAATGAGAGTAATAAAGTGCCTATGCGTAATGAGCAAATAATATATAAGTGAGTATTAGAGCAATAAGTAAATGAGTAACAAAGAAACTCTGTGCAATGAGTGAATAATCTGAGTGAGTGTATATTTATGCAAAAGCAGCAAAGAAAGTTCAATAGTACAGAAATGGCAGTGATGGCAAAGTAACCCTACTCCAAGCTGTCTAGACCATATGTCATGGCACAGATTGATAGCGATATGAGGAACTGATTGAACTGCTTCTTTGTACACTTTAGGATAGATTTAACAGGAGATAGACTGTCCAGGTCTATCATTCTCGAGATCCAATCTGGACTCTGTGCATTTCCTCCAATTCTGTGTACTTATATGCACACCTTCCATTCAGCAGATATGAAGAAATTGGATTCAAAACAGACTGTCAAATCCAAAAGATATGCAACTCCTGACTCCCGGACAAAATGGCTGGACTGTCGCTTTTGCAGCAGGTCGTGGATATATTATATAGTCTCGCGTGGAGTTCATCAATCACTACTGGATTGCCAAGGTTAGGAGTGAGGTTCTCTTTAGCAGCTCCCCAGACAGATCAGTGTTGTCCTGAGTGGCTAGGTGTGTGAATTTCACAAAAGATGACGACCCTAATTTGGTGTACAAGTAATGGAACAAATTTATGCACTTCCTCCTAGTGTATTTGAATGATCGAGTTTTGTGTTGACAACTGCAAAGAGTTGAAACGTTCTGCTCCGTTCAATAACCTTGGCTCGTTAAGTTTGGTTGTATACACACTGCTAGCTAGCGAATAAGCGTGTGTGTGTGTGTGTGTGTGTGTGTGTGCGTGTGTGCGTGTGTTCGATGGTGAATTGACAATACCATCCCATCGCAGAAAAGCGAAAAGCCAAACTAACCAATCAAATTTGCCGTACGCATCGACGTTTCAGTATAGCTTGCATCAGACTGGTAAATTTGGATTTTCGTTTGTCCACGATAGGACAAGCAGCCTGAAATCGAGAATATGGCTCCAACCCTCAGACTTACAGTCCATTGTTCTCCAAATGGGTCCCCTACCGTAGGCTGTCCCCTTTGTTACTTTGATTAATTTGCCATGCATGTCTTTGTTCACATTGTATTGGGTCTCTGTTTTGTACTGCCACTGACACAGTGACAGCTGTATAGGTGGTAGACGTTTGGCTCCAATCATGTCTCTTTGTATCAGCTAGTGCAGGTGTAGTCGCACATCATTTGAGAATGTCTGCTGAATACCACACAATTAAACCCTGTGAAATTAAAGCACACATTAGATAACAGTACTTGTGTCATGAGTTCATGCACTTATTAATACAGATTACAATGTATGTGTGTAATATAATGTATTGTACAATGTGTTGTGTCCACCACCAGACTCCCCTCACACTCTGCACAGGTGAAGGAGACCAGGAAGAGTCTGTACGACAGTGAGTCAGGTGTGAAGAAGATGGCCGTGGGACACCACCTCAGTGAGCGCTCCCACACGACTGAGCGAAGCCACAACTTGCTCTCAGGGGAGAGGGTGGAGAGGCAGGACTTTGTCAACTTGGAGGAAAGTAGGTCAGAGTGGGTCTGGGACCAGGGTGGAGTGGAGATTTGGGTGTGGGACTGGAGAAGGGGAGTGGGTCTGGGATGGGTGTTTGGGTCAGAACACTAGTGCCCATGGGAGGTGGGAGTGGGAGAGGATCGAAGATAGACGGCAGATGTGGAGGGAGACGTGACAGTGGATGGTGGATGGTTTTATACTTGTCTTGTACCATTTGTGTTTCTACAGTCTGTTTGTGGGCATGGTAGGGTATTGGGTGCGGGTGGCTAGTGTTGCTATGGCAACATGTGGTATGCAGTCTGTTTTGCACACACGTCAGTGTTCCACTTTGGGTCCTCATTCCCAAACTGAAGGGTTAACAGCAGGAGAGGGTGAGGTGTGTGTGTGGCATACTGCAGTTGAATACCTGTCACACTGTTTAGTGCTCTCACTTCACTCATCTGCAGCACTCCTTCCACTCCAATGTTGACCAGTTGTCCCTTAATGACCAGTGTGCTGATTGCCATTGGTGAGCTGGCCCAAGTGTCAGGACCGGAGATGGCCGTGTACGCAGACAACCTCTTTTCATCATCATTGACATGTTGCAGGTGTGTCTGGCCTGCTAGCCCCTCCACCAGCCCAGTTCTGTTGTAGCCCACTCCACCCACCACTGACAGAAGTGATGAGTGCTCTTCACAGACCCCTCCTCACCTCCTTCTATGGGCATCTAAAGAACCACCAAACAAGTCTCTTCACAGTTGTACTTTGTTGTCATTGAACTGCCGAGCATACAAGTGATTGTGTCAAGCCACGGCCAAGGCCCTCCGCTACAAGGAACTGGAGTTCCACAAGGGACCCAACACCAAGATCATGGAGTCACTCATCAGGTGAGGGGAGGTGGGTGCTGTGTGTGGGGGGAGGATTGTGATTGGTAACACAGTACGTATGTACATATGTACATACGTACTTCCCATCTGACTCACTCGGGTATTGGTCCACACACACTCATTTGGCAGATTGCACCACCGTCACAGTAGTCTCATGCACCAGACGTGGAGTGGCTCGAGTGGTTCTGGTGCACGAGACTACCATCACAGAGGGGGCTAGTCCTGAGCTAGATACGTTTGTTGTCATTCACTACACCATTGGCAGATCCATGGAAGGATGAAGAGTCGATTTTAATAATATAATAATACTAAGAAGTCTAGGTCTCCCTACTTGGTGGTCCTCTGTTGTATGAGCAACAGTTTGTGTCTGAGGCCAGCTTGGCTGCATTGCTGGCTGCTATGGTTGTCCGTTGGACACATGCAAAGTTGAGGTGATGCCTAGTGCAATCCCTGCCGAGCTGCTGCTGTTGCTAATCTGCCTCATGCCTCATTTGTTTCACACATGGCAAACAAGGTTGTTTATTATTATATATATTATACACTGTACGTTGGTGTCTACGAGAACGTTGACGTTGTTGCAGTCAATATGCCTATAGTCCCCTAAAGTATCTGTTGAGGGAAGGACCTGTGCCGTCCAAATTTATGCCCGCCAATATTTCCTGCTATACGGTATTATAGTCACAAATTATGTACGTGATATATGTCTACATGTACGTATATGTACGCACATAATATACTCAAACCATCAATGTGTGACGGAGGCACCAACTGCTGTTGCCTTGTGTCTACGAGTGAGCTGCCCAGCTGGCAGCCACTGACAACCTCACCTGATCCCAGTGCTGGAGTGTGAGGTGATACAAGTATGCAGCCAGTTGTCTGTGCCAAGTCAAGTGGGGAATCATCTACCTCACCCACACATGTTGCAAATGACACACATTTGTTAAACTAATTGCTGCGTAGGTGCACTGGTCATTACTGTCCTCCCTACACATCCACACATGTGCACACACACACACATCCACACACACACACACACACACACACACACACACACACACACACACACACACACACACACACACACACACACACACACACACACACACACACACACACACACACATCAGGACATGCAACAGGACAAGAGAGATACTAATATTCACTTAGGACACTTAACAGGCAGTACTTGTGTCTGCTGTTGTTGTTCCACACATGTAGGAGGTCTGTTCAGTGAAGCTGGTTTGTCACAGCATGGTGCAGCCCTGCACATCAGGGGTCTGGACTAGGGATGTGAGGGCTATGGCAGACCCACTGAGGACCACTGACAGCGATGTCTGAACCAGGTGCTAGGGCACTACCTGATGCTAGGACAGGAGACCCCAGTGATACAGGTATGCCGCAGTTGTAATTGGCAAACAAGAGGAGGGCTCATCTGGAGCTCCTACTGAATGGGCTCTTATTGAGTGTGCTTTCTTAGAATGTTGGGCACACGCGGGGTATATGCTATAGTGTGTAATGTTGCCCCTCCCCCAGGGTCACCTGACACTGAACCTCACTCTGTTGGGGGAGTGTGCCATGAACTACCAAGCATACACCAAGGCATTGTGTAGTGTTGGTCACTGTCACTGCTCTGGGTGACATGTGGAGTCATCAGCTGATGCTGTCTCCAATGCCCGTGTGTCCATTCTAGACAAGGTACCGTAGTCTCTCTAAAGTGTCGTCACAAACTGTGGCCAGAAGAATTTTGACACTTGATCACAATTAGAATTGGAATGAACAAGATGGCTGAGGGTGACGAATATTTAGATTATCTCAATGAAACATTAGAGTGGGCAACAAAACCTTGGAGCGCTTCGCTAGGGACGTTTCTCGAGATGCAATGGCAGGTTTTGAACTCTCTGAAGCGTCCACATCGGGCAGGTAGGGGGAAGACGGGTAACCGCAGTCGCATCCATCTCGTGTTAGTTCTCTCTGGAGTTTGCAGCAACGAGGAGCGAGATGAAGCCTTTTAATATATATGCTTGCTAGTTGTCTTTGTGTATAGCTCATAAAAAGACAACTAACAAGAAACAAGACTGTGGCACAACGAGAGGCTGTCTTATGTGACGAAGTATTGGAATGCCCTGGACTATTTAGAGGGACATATGTTTAGAGAGAATATGGTAGTTCTGGCAGTGGTTGTTTGAGAGCCTCTTGCACTGTATGTGATAATGATAATGATACATGCGCATGCGCTACATGCGCACTGTATGTATTCTGTTTGTGGCCTTGAGACCAGAAGCCTTGTGCTACTGACCTTAGGAATCCTGGGAAGGACAGGGAACTTGCTTGTGGTGCAGAGAGCTCCACCTCCAACCAGTAAACAGGAGTGTGGTGGTCACCTTTGCCTGTCCTAGGTCAGTTTGTACTAGCCCCAATATGAAGTGGAGTTGTGCAATCATTGGTAGTTTTGTACAATGAGTGGGTGATTTTATGCAATGCTGGTGTGGTGTTATGCAATGATGGAGTAGTGTTATTAATGTATTTCTTCCCTGCAGTATCCCTCGGTACTCTGTGATCTCACTGTCCCAGAACTCGGAGGTGATTGGGTGGGTGCCCTACTTGGACACACTGCGCACCCTCATCAAAGACTACTGGGAGAGGAAAAAGATTATATGTTCAACGTGGAGCACAGGCAGGTGGGGATGGGTGGAGGGAGTTGGAGGGGGAGGGGGGAGGGGGTGGATGAGGATGAGTGAGAGGGTGGATTAGAGTAGTGGCTTTGTAAGCAGGGGTCTGCATGTGTTTGCATGTGTGTGTTTGTGTGCACGCATGCATGCATGTGGTTGGAGGACTGTTGCTTTAGTACGTATGTTGGATTGTCCACTTGCAGGCTCTGTTGCTACCGTTGTGTTTCCATGGACACCTTGTCACATGTTGCTGCACTGAAGACTCAGCATCAGTCCCTGTGTCTGTGAGAAGGAATTGATGTCTGTTGCAAAGTGCAACTGCTGATCAGTCAAGCCACTTCACATGAGAACCTCTGCCAGTGCTACATTGGATGGTGAGTGGGCAGTGCCCTTGTGTGCATGTCAGGAGCTGCTCATGCCTAGGCCCTGTACATGGCTGCCATTTCATTGGGTGAGTGTGTACAGGGTGTGGGTACGAGAGTAGCTAGGGTGGGTGGGAGGTGTGCAATAGTGTGTTTGACCAATGAGTGGCACTGTGTGCTATATATAGGTGGCCCCCTCCTCTCCATGCATAAGGTCCCAGTCTCTCAGTCTTGCCCTGCTTAGATTCTGTTGCTTTGGAATACACCCTCTCTCACCTTCCCCCCCCCCCCCCCCCCCACACACACAGGTGTCCATTTTGGTGATGCTCAGAACAGTATACACTGCAAACGTTTGAAGTTCACTACAAAATTTGCTGTCAGATTGCACTGAATGTTGTGTGTGTTGTCCACGCCTGTACCATTCATAGTCTTGTACTTTACCATGTGTTGTGTGAGGTCCTGTGGATGGCACTGAATATCTTGATCAGTGAATGCTGGTGTTCAGTGTGGGGTGTCAAACATCTACTCAATGGGTAAGTTCTATCCATCACTGTCTGTACTGAGGTCTGCACTGGTGTGTGGCAGCCCATCACGAAGGGGGCTAGTCTCCTGTGCAGCCAGACCCCTTCCTGCCTCCATTTGGGTGATTTTGATGATGATACCACCAAAATTTTCACATTGATGATATCATCAAGAAAATGTAGAGGGGCGAAAGCAGTCTGGCTATGGGAGACTAGAAGAGGGCATGGTGTGGAGACAGAGCATGGGGAGGGAAGGCTATGGACGTTGGAAGGATGTGCATACTCCATGAAGCAGCCTTGCGCTGCATGGACTGTTACTGTATGTCGAGCTGGTAGGTGTGTCTACATCTCGTGACTGCGTGACGTCAGTAGCTATAGCGACCCGCCCATACAACTTGGAGGAAGGGCAGTGAGTAAGCACTTGAGTCTTCTTAGCTTTGCACTTTGCACGGCTTTCCTGAGTTAGCCGCTAAAGGTTTCCTTGTATATTTCGAGAATAGAGTGTAGGCCGAACGCGGTAGGAGTCATTCGGGGCGAAAGCCCAATATCATTTGAGAGGCGGCGCAGCCGGTGCACGCCTAGTCTCGCTAGCCAGACCGCTTCCTCCCCTCCATTTTTTACAAACTGACGTCATCGGTCGGGGAGGAAGGGTCTGGTGAATAGCCTATACCGTTTTTGTTCTGAGCCACCGGAACTAGGTGGCTCATTAATATGCAGTTGCCGTGGAAATAATGATATTCATATTGGGTAACGCGTTTTGACCGGAGAACTTGCATCCAGGTCTGGAACGATCTTCGCAGTGCTTCCAGCCTGTCCAATTCGCCTATGCACTGAAAGCATAGCACGGCCATCGAAACAACTGGTTTCTGCGAACGCCTTGATCATTTTCTCTCGTCGCTGGTTCAGGATTCTTGACAAACGAGATCTAGCATCCGCGCAAGCATTTCTGTGCAGTAGCTTTCGCTTCTTCTTGTGCGTAGCACTACTAATCTCCGCTCGACAAAAGCAGCATAGCTCCATGTTCCAGCGCCGTACGATCGACTGACTGATTTCCGCTGTCCGCAAGTTCTCCGGTCAAAACGCGTTACCCAATATGAATATTATTATTTCCACGGCAACTGCATATTAATGAGCCACCAAGTTCCGGTGGCTCAGAACAAGAATGGCTATTCACCAGACCCTTCCTCCCCGACCGATGACGTCAGTTTGTAAAAAATGGAGGGGAGGAAGCGGTCTGGCTAGCGAGACTAGTGCACGCCCACAGCAGCGGGAGGAACAGTAATCTGTTTGTGTGTGTGTGTGTGTGTGTGTGTGTGTGTGTGTGTGTGTACAGCAACCCGCAACGGCACCGACTGACAACTTCGCGCTTCTTCACTGCACCTTTCAACAAGGCACCGCTGTCCCCCAGCCGTAGACGTGTCTGCTCCAACGTCCACCTTCAACAATTTACAGCACCGTCCGAACTCCACGCTCCTCCACTACTACAACCAGCAGCAGCACCGCTTGGCAAGTCAGCACTCATCCCCCACTGCCTCACATTAACGTCCCCCGCGCTATACGCTTCTCTTCCACCGCCAGAAGCTGCAACACTCCACCGCTCGCCTCACTTTCGCGCTACTCCACGTCCAGGTGGCAGGACTGTGTTACAACCGTAGGCGCTACTCCGCGGCCTGACGCAGCAACTTTCAACAACTTCGTTTGTCTCCCTCCAGAATCTGCTCCAGCACCCACCTTTATCACGACTACAACAACGCCGTCCAGTATACGACACCCTACAGCACCGTTTGGCAACGCAGCACCGCTGACCAATCTCTCTTCCGCTATTTCATCGTTGTATGACCTCTGCGCGTCTCTCCCGACACCAGAAGCTGCACCCGTTCACTTACTCTCCTCCAACACTCGCCTCTGCCAGCATCGTCCGAACGCGCACTCCTCCACTGGCCACCGCGGCAGCATTGTCGGACACAACTCTGCGTCGCCGTCCCCGTTCTCCACTGCTCTCTGTGAAGCACACAACTGGTGAGTGCTCTTGTACTGTATTGCAGTAGTGCACCCACCGCACATGGTGTTGTAGGCAGGTGGACCTGTCCCCTGGACCTTTGAGTGGGTGGACCTGTCCCCTGGACCTTTGAGTGGTACCTGCAATGGTGTGCACCTTCTCTAGCTGTGGTAGACTAGTGCAAGTTGTGGATGACATGTAACAAGTGGTCCATTGTGTCGTCTGTAGGTCACACCTTCACATGTGCTTAGCAAAGGGCAGCAGATGGATGTTTGGGAAGCTTGTAAAGAGGGTGACTTGGAGAGTGTGAGGCAGCTCATTCAAGATGGCCAAGATGTGAACAGAGGTGACAGTGTTAGAAAAACACCTTTGATAGTGGCAGCTCGCTATGGTCATGACCAAATGGTGCGTGAGCTCATCAGAGCTGGTGCAGATGTGAATGGAAAGGACAACAACAAACAAACTGCCCTTCACTATGCCAGCAGCTGTGGTCATTCCAGTGTTGTCAAAACACTGGCTGAGGCAGGTGCTAACCTCAATGTGCGAGATGAGTGGGGAATGACACCTTTGATGGATGCAGCTGTAGAGGATCATGCCAATGTTGTGATGGAGCTCATCAGAGCAGGTGCTGATGTGAGTGTTGTCAGTAGCTGTGAGTACTTGTCAGTTGCTGCTGGTTCAACAGCCCTGCACTTTGCTGCTACAGAGAACAATATTGAATGTGGGGTCCACCTTGTGGAGGCAGGAGCAGATATGTGGACAAGTAACACGGACTCCGAATCTCCCCTGGACCTTGCATCACACTACTTCCGACAAGCTGCCCTTCACAAAGCCAACAGATTGGGTCTTTCTAATGCTGTCGCAACACTCGCTGAGGCAGGGGCTAACCTCAATTTGCAAGATCAGAGGGGAGTGACACCTTTGATGAAGGCAACTTACAGGGGTTGTGCCAGTGTTGTGGTGGAGCTCATCAGAGCAGGTGCTGATGTGAGTGTTGTCAGTAGCCATGAGTGGTTGTCAGTTGCTGCTGGTTCAACAGCCCTGCACTTTGCTGCTGAAACGAACAGTATTGAATGTGGGGTTCTCCTTGTGGAGGCAGGAGCAGAGATGAGGACAAAGAACAAGAAATCAAAATCTCTCCTGGGCGTTGAATCACCCGACTTTCGACAAGCTATCCAACAGGCACAGTCTTTCTCTACCAAGCGCATTGTTGCCGTAATTGGCAATGCAGAACACGGCAAGAGTACGTTGATTGCAGCTCTACAGGCCGAGGGCAACAGCCTATTGAAGAAGTTCACCAACAGGTTTACAAAGGTGCAGGACATCAGGAAGAGGACAGCCGGTATCGAAGCTGTCCACTTCTCCAGTCAGAAGTATGGAGAAACACTGTTCTACGACTTTGCCGGCCAGTCCCAATACTACGGCCCTCATCAGTCCTTCATAGAGGCCATGCTGAGCAGACCAGGAGTGTCATTGAGCCTGTTGCTGCTTCTAAAGGCAACGGACGAAGAAAACATCATCACACGACAGGCCATTCACTGGCTGCAGCCTCTATCTCTCACATCAACCCCATCCACTCCACAAGTGATACTTGTTGGCAGTTTTCTTGATCAAGTAGAGTCCAGAGAGGAAGCAACCAAGAAGCTGTTGTGTTGCACTCAGTCAGTACAGGAGCAGTTCCACTTCAACATCCAGGGTCCCTGTCTCCTCGACTGTCGAAAGCCTGCATCTGAGGGTATTAATCAGATTTGCGCACTCTTTCAAGAGAATGAGCCACTCCAATTCACCTCCTCCACTCTCTCGTACAACCTTCACTGGGTCCTAGTGCAAGTGAGGAAAGCATTCTCTGATGTAGCTGTAACTTTCCACAGCTTCCAGTCATGGTTGCTGAATAACGACAAACGGCTTCCCACGCACATGCCTCCAGCCATGGAAGTGTGTCACGACCTAACATCAGTTGGCCATGCTCTCTTCCTTCCTAACAAGCAAGACCCCTCTCAAAGTTGGCTCATCTTGGACCTCCAATCTATTCTCCATGACGTGTATGGCAGTCTGTTCTCTGGGTCACAGGGCAAGGTCGACGAGTTTGGTCTCATCCCTTGCAGCCAGCTGACTGAACTGTTTCCCAAGTTGAATCGGGCAATGATCCAAGAGGTCTTAATCAGCCTTGAGTTCTGCATCCAGATCGATTCTTCACTCCTGCGAGAAGAATTGTTGAAGCTTACCACAAGAGACGAGGGAGACATTTGGCTGTACTTCCCTGCGCTGGTGTCAGCCCAACCACTTGAGGTATTTCCAAGTGTCCCAGACCCACATGCCCTCCAGTGGGTGTGCTGGCAACTGAGGACAGCGAAGAAACATTTCATCTCTGCCCATCTCCTCCAAACCATCATCCTCCGTCTTGCAGCCAATCATGTGTTCACCCACAAGTTATCTCCCAGTGTCAGAAAGCACTGCTGCTGTATTTGGGTGAACGGCCTTTCCTGGAGGTCCACCAAAGGTGTTGATATAGCGGTCCAGATAAGCGACAGCAGCGTCGTCCAGGTTGTTGGACGCAGCAAGGCAGGACCTGAGAAACTGCACCAATACACGTCGACCGTTGTCAGTGATGTCATCAAGACAACAGCCCAGCTGTCACCGAAGCTGGAGGCCACATCCTACATCGTCCACCCATACACGCCTGCTATGTGGGAGAGTGCCAAAGTCTCTCCCCCTGACTCCCTGTATCCTGTTTCAAGTATCATCAGTGATGGAGGAGACTATGTTTTATCCTTGCCAAGACATGATGGCCGTCTTCCCCACCAGACGAGTCTCACAGAGCTGTTTGGAGGATGGTCTCCTCCTCTGTCAGTTGTACAAGACATGGGATTCCAGACAGAGCTACAGACAGGTGAGTGGGTGTACCTTTTCTGCATGTGTTTGTCTGAGCGAATTACTGTAATATGCCTCATTCTTCCTCATGAGGATGCAAATGCAGTTGACAAAAGTCTACGTGGCCAAAACGTCCTGCAATCAGTTGTTTGATTGATTGATTCTGCTACGTATTTGCTCATCAAGTGACTCACTAGTTATCACAACGTAGCAATGTGCCTCTACGATATCAAATTATTTTTGTCATTAACAGCTGCTACTTGCCAAAAACTACCACAGAGGAGGCTTGTATTTGCTTTACACACACACAAGCACTCAGAAAAAGCCCCTTCCTGTGCAAATATCAAGTCAAGTTCTCATGTTGCACACACATGCATTGCACTTGTGCCATCACTGCTCATGTTGGGCGTTGATGCAGGGAAAATGGCAATTCAGGCAACGTTCAATGTTTTGCAATCTGAGGCTGCCTTCATCAATGAAAAATTGACACTTAGAGGCACGCATGTATAAATACCAGGGCAGTCAGTCTTATGCATCACACCTGCCAAGTATACCAATAGCTTATCTCAATATCTGTGCAAGTTGTAGTAGTGACAATTGTCACCCTCACACTCAGTGTGTTGTGACTGGTCCAGTCCACATCAATCAGGCACCTCAGCCGTTGCTTCAGAGCATGCTGTGTCCTGAATGACATGTCCCCTCTCTCCCTTTGCTGCAGCTCAAGGTGAGCCAACTGCACCACAAGATGGACAGTCACATCCAGACGGCAAAGGTGTGCATTCCAATGTACTGTGTGTTCAGTCTTTGTGTACCGCTTTCACGCAAAAGTGGAGTCAACCTTGGTTAGCTACCCCGGGTTGACTTCGGTTCCATTCAAATGGTGTCGATATTATTGCAACAGGGCACTGAGTCAGTGGTTGCTCCACTCCCTTATACCGCTTTCACATGGATCTGTCGTTATTTAACTGAAGTTTCAAGGAGATTGTAGTGCCCACCAGTGCCTCGTGTGCTCCGTGCAGCCTAGGCAGCATCGCACAACAGGGCACTGAGTCAGTGGTTGCTCCACTGCCGGTAGACAGGTGTACCTTCTCACTTGAATCAGGAGTGATGTGTAGATCTCTGACTTGTAGCTGAGGTGCATCACACGTGCTGTTCTGTCACATGTAGGCTGAAGCCAAGTGCTAAACACAGCCGTTTCAACGGCACTCCTGTTTATGTATTTTCATGAGTAGATATAAGTATTTGCAGGTGCCCCTTAATTAAGTGGCTGTTCTATCACAGCTATGTACGTAAGCTAGAAGCCACTGAAGACTTCACACAATTGAAATGGTTCATGCCGCCTACTCTGGTCTCACCCTCCACAGACACGCCCAGCCACTTCAGTATTGACTCCACCCCCTCCTTCCAAGCCATCAGGAAGCTTGTTGTCCGCGAAGTTGCCTCAGACTGGAGCCTAGTAGCCATCTACCTTGGTCTGGAGAGCTCTGTGATAAGAATGGCCAAAACAGACCACCCTCAACAATGTGAACACGCATGTGCAGACATCTTTGAGCGGTGGTTGTCATGGGAGGCAGGCACAGGGGAGAGGGATAGAACTTGGCGCACTGTCTTGTCAGTGGTGGAGGAGGCTGGACACAAGGCTTTCGTCAATCGGCTCAAGGCAGAGAGGTTCAACCTCCATTGAACGTGGAACCTTCAGTGACCTTGCACAGAGGTCACAGGACATTCTGCATGCAGTAGTGTAGTGTATGTAGTGCTCATGTGCATAGTCTGTTCCATATAATCTGAAACGAACATTTACAAGGCTCCTTTCCCACATGCTGTTCTAACGTAAAATGATGTCATTGCTTAAATTGCGTAATCGTTGCTCAGATGTCCGCCGAGAGTGGCCCTACTATGTCGTCCCATGTTGTGGATCGTCAGCGCAACCGCTATCCGTTCTGCGTTGTATGGACGCCACTCCCTGTGTTGAGGTGGGTAGAGCAGAAAGGTCGTTCTATTCCGACTACATTTGTGCCGAATGCAGTGGATAGTCTTAGCTATTTGGCTCCTCGTTTCCCGGCCTCCTAACTCCCTTTCCTCTTTTATATGCTTTCCCGTAACGTCACGTTTCTCTCCCTCCTTCTTCATCTCCCCTCCCTCCTTCCTTCCCGTCCTTCCTCTTCTTTCCTCTTCCATTCCCTTCTTACATGCCTACTCTCACTTCCCCTCCGCCATGCACCCTCCTCCTCCCCTCTCCTCTCCTGCTTCCAGTTGGTTCATCCCGTTCATTGGCCACATGGGTATATGCACATCCAGTGGAGTTATTCGGGACTTTGCGGGACCTTACTTTGTCTCTGTAAGTGCGTGTCTGTGCGTGTCTGTGTGTGCGTTGTGTCTAAATATTGCACAAGCGTGGGAGTGGGGGGCACCCTAGTGTTTTATGCTGTTTTATTTATAAATTCTCATTCTTCCCTTCCCTTCTCTTCCCTTCCCCCTCTCTTCCCTTCCCACCTCACCCATTGATGCAGGAGGACAACATGGCCTTTGGCAATCCCACTAGGTTTGCTTGTGGTCTGCTTGTGTGCATGTGTGCCCGCGTATGTGTATGTGTTTGTGCACATATGTATGTGTGTGTGTGTGTGCACGCGTGTGCGTGTGTGTGTGCACACGTGTGCGTGTGTGTGTGTGCACACGTGTGCGTGTGTGTGTGCACACGTGTGCATGTGCTGTGTGCAGGTACTGGCAGCTGACTCCCAGCAAGGTCCGTGTGTCAGAGTGGGATGACTCAGTGAGACAGGCATCGCAAGAGTACAACCACAGAATGGTAGGCACCACATCATGTGATTACCATGTGACAGTCATGTGACAGGTGCACACTTCCATAATGATATAATTATATGAGACTGATGTTAATGTTTCCAGAAGAGTCAGATGAAATTTTTGCTACACTGTGTGTCTGCACAGCACACAAATTTCATTGTTCTATTGTCATTGAACACTGCTTTTGTATGGGGTGCCATTCAGGTCAAAACTATGCATTCACAATTTTGGGCAACTTAGCTGTTTCACTGTTCAACCTATTAAGCGGGACATCCAACTTATAAGTGGGACCGTCCAACTTATAAGTGGGACTGTCCAACTTATAAGTGGGACCGTCCAACTTATAAGTGGGACATTCAAGTGGAACAGAAAGTCTGACCTACATATGCTTCCGATTTAGTCAGAGGTAGTCCCCCCCCCAGCGGAAAAGTCAGCTACGCCTGACTACTTCCGTTTCTGGCTGAACTATAAATGAGGTGCCATTGACCTTGTACGGCAAGGGTGTGCAACAGAAGAAAGTTTCCTGTGTGCTGTACTGAGTCAAAAGCAGAAGCGAAGCGCACTATCACACCAGATTTGTTTCGGAAACAGACGAATCTAGAACAATATGGACTAGCCTTGTGTCTTGTGCGTGCTGTGAGGTGTGTGTAACCGTGAATTAGCCTCAGAATTAGCCGTACCACTTGCAGTTTCTCTCCCCTGTCGACTATGTGTTAAGGGTATAGCTAGCAGTGTACGGCTATGTCTTTGGCGAACACACACGTACACCTGTATGCCAAGGTACAAAACGCCACGTAGCGTCCACGAAATTGTGTATGGACGGACGAACGCACACACATACATGCAGGTAAAGGCATGAGCTGTTTCTATACACTTTCGTTCGTGTATTTAATATGCTTTCGTCTAGTTATGTGGGTGCCCTGTGGAAGGCATTGCTACCTGCTACGTAGGTATAGGAGCGAAACTGAATGTGCTACGTCAGAATACGTTTCAGAGGTGACTGATTCACGGTATACTGCTAGCTATACCTTATAAGTTGGACGGTCCAGCTTGAAAGTTGGACAGTGAAACAGCTAAGTTGCCCAAAATTGTGAATGCATAGTTTTGACCTGAATGGCACCCCATACTTTTGGTCAGTCACCAGCTTTCCCTCCACAACTCTCCCCTCCCATCCCTCCCTCCTCCCCTACCCTTCCTCTTCCCTCCCCATTCCTCCCTACCTCCCTGCTCCCCTCCCTTATCGCTACTTCCTCCTCCCCTCCCTCTCTCCTCCCTCCTTCCCTCCCTTGTCCCTCCCTCCCTCCTCCCCTCCCTTCTCCCCTCCCCTCCCTCATCCCTCCCTCCCCTTCCTCCTCCCTCGTCCCTCCCTCCTCCCCCTCCCTTCTCCCTCTCCCTCCTCCCCTCCCAACTCCAACTCCCACTCCCTCCCTACTCCCCCTCTCTTCTCCCTCCTCCCCTCTCTTCTCCCTCCTCCCCTCTCTCCCTTCTCCCCTCTCTTCTCCCTCCTCCCCTCTCTTATCCCTCCTCCCCTCTCAACTCCCACTCCCTCCCTCCTCCCTCCCTCCTCCCCTCCCTCCTCCCTCTCCCTCCTCCCCCTCCCTCCTCCCTCTCCCTCCTCCCCCTCCCTCCTCCCCCTCCTCCTCCCTTCCCTCCCTATCTCCCAATCAGCACAACCTCCTCTGCGACAACTGCCACTCCCATGTGGCTCGAGCCCTCAACCTCATGCACTACAACGGGTCCAGCTCCTGGAACATGTACAAGGTCTGGTTCATGATGCTCCTGTACGGCAAGTATGTCAGGTGAGGAGCGTGGAGGGGGAGCTGGGGGTTTATGTGGGGAGGATGAGTGTGTCAGGCTTGCCCCACACTTATGTGAAGTACAGCGAGTGTGTCTGTATATCTGTGACAGTATTTGCAAAAAGGGACCACTTGGGGGCAAATCTTGATTTTGAGTTTTGCATATGATCTGAATGCGCTCTTCTTCCTCTTTACAATGCACTTTCTTGTGTGTCGGTAGCCGGTTCAGTTTCTCAGATATACTTGTGCAAAGTGCAGAATTACAAAAAGTGTGTTGTCAAGAAAGCGACGTTAAACATTTAGTTCCAGTTAAACCGCAACATACCGTATTCTTTCATCTCACGGAATACCCAGTTAGTTTAATGATAATACACTTGGGCCGCCCTCCTCCTTGGCCACATGCCGCTTGGACTTTCTGAAAGACCTCCTAAAGTCACCGTAATTGACACAGGCTATTCATGCGGAGCTGCGAGGACCTAAGGACAAAGAGACTAGACACGCATAGTCTCACGAAGCTAGTCCTGGCTATGCGAGACTAAGACGCGCGCCAGTCTGACACTTGCTTTCACCGTCGATTTTGGAGTCTTTGTCCACTTCAGGTTAAGTAAACAATCAGTCATAATCTCAAGAAGAGCCTCAAGATTCATGTTCGCTAAATTCCACCACCCACTTAGCCACTTGTGTCGCGTTCGACATCTGGAAAGTCTACGGATGTTGCAGCTATAAAATCGTTCGTTGGGGAACAATTCAGTGGTTGCGGGGGTTAATACAAAGTAGTTTCAGACGCAGTCTGCAACTCCTTCCTGAACACGACTAATGATGCATGATGGCCATGAATACTTAAAGTTTATGTGGGGTGGATGTGTGTGTGCAACTTGTTTATGTGGGGTGGATGTGTGTGTGTGCAACTTGTTTATGTGGGGTGAATTGTTTATGTAGGGTCATTAACTGTTTCTCTATGAATGATTTGTTTGTGTGGGATGGATCATAACAACACTTTGTTTTCTGTGGGTGTATGAAGTGTGCATGTTGCCATGGGAACACTGATGCAGATACTGTACACTACTGCTAATGTGATGAATGTATCACAGAAATTGCATATTTTCCTCTCTCCTCCTCCCTCCTTGTCTCTCTCCTCCCTCCTTGTCCTCTCTCCTCCTCCCTCCTTGTCCTCTCTCCTCCTCCCTCCTTGTCTCTCTCCTCCCTCCTTGTCCTCTCTCCTCCTCCCTCCTTGTCTCTCCCCTTCCCCTCCTGCTCTTCCCTCCATATGCTGCAACATTTTCTTCCCTCTCCTCCCCCTCTTCCCCATCCAGTGTGGGCGGAGTCTTAAAGACCTGGCTACCGTTTTGTATCACTGTGGTTATTGTGTTGGCCATAATCGCCGTGGCAGTGGGGATTCCCCATGCCGTCAAGCAGTAGAACCACCTCTGACCTGGCATGGAGTGGGCACTCGAGTCAGCGTGTGTGTATCTGTGTAGCCCAGTAGCGGTGTAGGCAAGAGCGCTGAATGCAGTAGTGGACTGCCTTGTAAATTTGTTGCTCGCTGTAAAGGTGTTGTATGCATTATTATAATTATATGCATACAGTCATGCTTGTTTTTTGTTTTATCTGAGCTTTGATGTACGCTGTATACCCTGGATAATTCGATTGGCTGCCTGTGGCTGTGGTGGGCAGGTGAATCTCAAACAGAGTCACAGCTGGCAATCTGAAAGTCTAGACTTCAATTTAATAGTCTATGATAAAGTAAATGTATCGCATGACTGACACATCACATTGACACATCACATGACTGGTGCATCACATGACTGACACATCACATGACTGACACATCACATGACTGACACATCACATGACTGGCACATCACATGACTGGCATGATCTCTGATATTGAAGATACTCAACGTCACAATCCTTCACAATGTATTATTGGCGGTGAGTGCCCAAAGCCCACCCTACTGTACTGCTACTGTACCATTGACTCTTGAAATGGCTGAGGAGTAAAAAGGTTATAATTGAAGCTACGTAGTTGCACACAATCAGATGATGAGTCCCTGAACCAAACTCATTGGAGTCCTGACCTTTGCTCTGATGGATGTGATTTGCTCTTGCTCCTCATTGTCATTCACGTGCAATGTTAAATTCATTTCAGCAGAGAATTGTAGAGTGTGTGTTAGGCACTTCCTTCTTGTTCACTGTTGCCTATATTGTGTGTGTGTGTACGTGTGTGTGTGTGTATGTGTGGTGTGTGCGTGTGTGTGCGGGCGTGTGTGTGGTGTGTGTGCGTCTGTGTGCATGCTGTACGTGTGTGCATGCGTGTGTGTGCATGGCGTGCGTGTGTGTGTGTGTGCGTGCGTGTGTGTGGTGTGTGCGTGCATGCGTGTGTGTGGTGTGTGTGTGTGTGTGTATGTGTGGTGTGTGTGTGTGTGTGTGTGTGTATGTGTAGTGTGTGTGGTGTGTGTGTGTGTGTGTATGTGTGGTGTGTGTGTGTGTGTGTGTGTGTATGTGTAGTGTGTGTGTGTGTGCGTGTGTGCGCGTGTGTGTGTGCGGGCGTGTGTGTGGTGTGTGTGCGTCTGTGTGCATGCTGTACGTGTGTGCATGCGTGTGTGTGCATGCTGTACGTGTGTGCGTGTGTGTGTGTGTGTGCGTGCGTGGTGTGTGCGTGCGTGCGTGTGTGTGGGGTGTGTGTGCGTGTGTGTGCATGCTGTACGTGTGTGTGCGTGCGTGTGTGTGGTGTGTGTGTGTGTGGTGTGTGTGTGTGTGTCATGTCTGTGCGTGTGTGTGTGTGTGTGTGTGTGTGTGTGCGCGTGTGTGCAAAACACTGCACTTCCCTTAGTAGTGTCTGATTAATGTACAGTGCACTGATTCCAAGCTAGGGAGACATGCAGCTCCTTCATCAGCTACAGTATGAGGTGTCCGACTCAATAGAATCCAATGCAATCCATTAAAATCCTATCCAATCCAATTAATCCAGTGCAATCCAATTAATCTAATCCAATCCAATTAATCCAATGCAATTCAACAAATTCCAATCCAACTTAACGCAGTCCAATCCAATCAATCCAGTCTATTCGGTATGCAATTGAATATTAATTAATCACCACTATCATCATCATTGCTTTTGTAGGACATCTCACCAATTACACTATCATACATACATGATGATATAGTTGATGCTTTATACTCATACATCATCCCTATATTTGTTATTAATATATATATAGTACAAGTCATATCAATACAGGATCATTATTATTATGACTATATGAAATGTGGAATATAATGCATGTTGTTCACAAGGCTCTTCAAGAAGACTAATGTTAATGATGCTTGCAAGTTACAGCTCCAAATGTTACTGAGGCTGAATGGCCATTTTATGAACTCACATGGTTCTACACGTAACATGAAGACTACTGCTTCAACTGCTAGCTTCAGTGCTATCCTCTCATGCGAGATTTTAGATTTTGGATCACTTTGTGTATTATTGAGGGCAAGGCAACTGAACTGCTAGCTAGCTAGCAAACTGGTAGCTGAGGACAATTAGGTAGTGCATGAAGCAATGAAACTGCGGCATGCATGTGCACTTGTGCAAAAGCGTTCAAACACTTAATGCACTTTCCCATGCAATTGCATGCCAACTTTCCAATGAGTGTTTAGGCTGTCTTGGTTTGTATCCAAAACCCTGATGCATTCATGGCTATACCTCCGTGTGGTGCATCCCTGGGGCACTCTAGCATTTAGAGTGATGTTAACTAGCATGCTGGCAATGTGGTCACCATTACTAGCAAGCAGTTTGTTCCACTTTGTGGCGCCCCATCGGCACGTGCCCCACAAGTTTCTTTAACTCAAAATACTTGTTATAATACACATATTGCACCCAATAGAGAGGAATTTGGGCATTATTTTATATAGCATTAAGCACCTGATCGAAATTAATCATTGATCAAGGTGGAACATTAATTACACATCAAAATGCTGATTGACTGAGGGTATTTGAGGGACACCTTCATGTCAGTAGTATATTTAGTTAGTACAAGTTAGTATATTTATACTTTGGAGCTCAAGTATTGACAAACACTGAGAGTAAACAGGTGTTTTTCATAAAATGGGCATTCAATAACTTAGGACTGGGACAAAATACACTGGTGGGGTGTTACATAATATGTTCTGTATGTACAATATATGTGCATAGACATTCATAGAATCACATATAAAAGGAAGGTTGATCACATACAGAAACATATATGATGTATACGTTGTTCAGTGTTGTTGTTGTGTTTGTTGTTGTTTATGCCACTCTGTACCCGGATAGGACCATGCTGTCGACCTGGACATCCTCCTCAGTTAAGTTGAAAATGATTACTGACACGTAATCTCCTCTCTGCAGCAAAAAGGTTGGAACAGTCCCAAGTAATTAAATGCGAGATAAAGACCCCTATGCAGTATGTATACAGTGGTATGTGGCACATACAGTACCACATACCACTGTATACACACACGCATGTACGCATGCATGCACACACACACAAAAGCATATGCGAAATTCCACAGTGCCAATGGACCGACCTTTAGCCTCATTAGTCCTGACAGCGTCTGTGTGAACGGTGCAATTACAGACCAAGACGAATGCCAGAGAGAACTGAGTGGAGGAAGGAGGGGAGACCTGTCATTGATGGTCATGCCACTACTAGCTGCATTCTCCTTAGTAAGGTGATGTGGAAGAGTGGAGGAGACGGTGTACATAATGAGGACGAACCTAGTGTATCCATGGCAACAGGCCATGCCTACCTTTTTAGTCCACACTTGCGATTTACACAGAGGTGTGTTGTTATGCTAGTTGTGGGCGTGGTCAGCTGTAGACTTGTGAGATGCTCGACAAGGTCAAAGTGGTAAGTGCCATTCTCTGGAGCCACAAAACGACCCGTCCTCGTGTCAAAATGGTCACCATCATTAAAGAGTCCTTGATCCTCGTCATCCTGCAAGAGTAATCAATAATTAATCTGTGACAAAATATTTTAAGGTAACAGCGTGTTACATTGTGAATCAGTTAACATTCAATTTGAATGATTGCATGTACCAGGCGTTGTGGCAGGAATAAAGTAACTTCAGGGAAATTCTTATGTCGATTTGCTTTCTGGAACTTTGAATGAATGTGAAACTATGAATCTCATTATGTACAGCTACTCACCGAGTAATTTGTCAACTCCCGCCCATTTGGCAAGAACTCTGTAAAGGGTGATGGCACTCTAACAGGTGTGGCGGCCACTTTGAATCCAGTGAATGGAATACTAGTAACCTCCTCCTCCTCTCCCTGCCCTTCCACTTCCAAGTCTTCATCCTCCTTCACTTCCTGAGCAGCAACAGAAGCACAGGAGACACAATCACACGTGTCCCGCAATCATTACATTAATGGCACATGTCCCATATGACTGGAGTGTCAGGTGGGAGGTGTGGGATTGCAACAGATAACAAGTGCCACATATTGTACTGTTTGCCCACGCACAAGCCACCTGCAGCTGGACTGCATGACACAGTCACACAGCTGCTGCTCACTGTGGGCTTGCTAATCAATTAAATGGTGGTTCCCTACCAGCTGTGTTGTAGAATTAGAAATATTTGCCGTCCCATAATACATAAATGCTACCTATTTGAAGTAGAAAGCCTCAAACATGCATCCTATCCATACCAGAACTGCACCCTCACAAGGCTGCAACTAGTACTGACTGCTCGTGTCAGGCAGCAAGGACCCGGTGACAGGTTTGGACAGGTGTCCCATTGTGTACTTGCCTACATACCCCAAACATACGGGTCAGACGACAATTTGTATATGTAATTATACGCTCAGCCTGTGAGGAGCCTTCCTTCAATTTAAACAAAAGACCAGTACTATGTTCTGTGGAGGTAGATCTATGGCAGAGACACTCTGTCTGCTATGCTACAAGGAATGTGGGAATCAGTGTTGGGATGCAAGTTCCTTTGATGTTTTTGTTGTCCCGCAAAAGGCTGGTTATCAAAGAGTCCAAGCTATCTATCGTAGCATTTGGCCAGCAGATACCAGTCATGGCACACGGCATTGTGGCAGCTTCAGTGCTGTCAGAGTCAGGCCCAGCGCCCTTGACTGAAGAGGGGAGGCATTTCAATAATGCAAGGGTTTCTCTATCATCGCATTCTGCCCCAATGAGTAGAAGAGCAGGCAGACCAGTCGGCTGCCGGGGCATTGTGATACAACATGGCGAAAAATGAGGCAACTTCGTACAGTTACATACCCTACCTCTATCTGCAGGTCTAGAGAGACAAGTGTAGACATAGGACTAAACATGGAGTGGGTATGGGCCATTCCTGCCTTCACTTCCCAGCCATGTGACAATGTTACTTGTCGTCATGTGATACAGACTGTGTACAATAGCTGTTGTATCTTAGTAATCACAGTTTGGGAAGTAAGTGGACATGCGCTGGAGAAACGACATTCTCTACCCAGTCAGTCGTCTCCTATGTTGCTGAGTGATAGGTTGTGCTACACATGTGGTGGTAACCATAGGCAACGAATGTGTACGAGGGTCTTTGCAAAGGGAAATGATTGTAGGAGTCACACACCTTATCACTGTTTTTTGGGACCCAATTCTTTTCTGCCAAGTACCTCTTGACAATTTCTGCAGAAGGAGAACATTGGGGTGAGGCAGTACACCAAAGAAGCCACACTATATACCCCACTGAGTGGGAGTTGCTGTTCCCACACTCTTTGACATGCCAGCACTTCCAGAGGATCAGTTGACGCCAAATAGTGATGTGTGCTGCTAAGACACTGGACAACTTTACATGCATGAAACGCCTTCTCACAGCAAGCGATGATATTTGAGGGCATCCATGAGTAACCACCCACCCCAAGTGGACAGTAGACAGATGCATTCAGTACAATTCATGTATCCCCTTGCTCAGCATCTAGAACACCTCGGGGTCATAGATGGAGAAAACGGCTACTGTAATGACACACGTCATACCACTGGATAGTCGTAGCAGATGTCGAGACTTCACACATGAATGCTTGCTACTCCACTCTGCTGCTAAATTTGAGGGCACAGAGGTGTGGGACCCACTTGGGATCAGAATTGGTGTGGCCATGCCCCACCCACCCCCACCTCCACACCCCTATAAGACCATGCCATTCCTCCCTCACCCTCACACCCTCACACACTCCAGATAGGCCTACACTAGTTTCAACTTACTTCTTACTGACATCCGGAAATTGTTTACTTCCCCTGGGGGCCCAGGGGGCCCAGCTGGGCCAGCGGGACCGACAGGGCCTGGAGGACCGGCAGGACCAGGCTAAAATGGAGAAAGCATAATTCAATTCAGAGTATGCAAATTACTTGTGTTTCAAATAGTGCGTTGTTTTAGAACAGAATAGAGACTCAATGCCACATCTACAATAGACAGAGGGAGGAATCTTTAAGCATAATCCTTTGTACCTCCTGGATTACGCTTAAAAATTCCTCCGCTTGTCTGCGTGTTGTTGTTATGACAATTGGGAGTGTCCCGTAACACAAACTTTGATACATACACCAGTGACCCACAAACAGTGCTTGTGTGACAGGTGAATGGGGTGCATCCACCTAGGGGGGAACAATGTCCCTGAACAAACACAAGAAATCTGTCTCTGGTATTGCAGACAAAATGGGGCATGATGTAAAGACAGCCCACCCTCTAGCTCTCTCCAACTTCACTCTTCCACTCATCCATATTAAGCATTGCTGTATCTTCATCTCCAGCAGATTTCACTTCACAGCCCATCCACTGTTACTAACAGTAACTCCAGTGCTCTCACATCACCCTCACCCCACTCCCAACACTCACGCACCACCTCCACATCACTCCAACACTCACACACCACCCCCACATCACTCCAACACTCACACACCACCCCCACACTTACCAGCCCTCCTAAGCAGTCAAAAATGTTCTCTGAACACTCTTCTGCATTGAGTAGAATTTGTAGTGCAGCCTGGGTTGTATTCACCGGCGCTGACCAGATAAGGCCCACACTTAGGGCAAGGAGGAGCAGAGAACTCAAACGTGGCCGCTGAATCATTCTTCTACACAGAGACCGGAAACTGTGCTGTGAGTGGGGAATGAAATTCAACAGATGAGGGCTGGCACAGGCACATCTACAGCACTGTGCTGTAGCTCCAACCTACATACAGTACTCCAGCCCACAGACAATGTTGTGCTATATTATCTCAGCAAAGTGTCACTTAATTCACTTAGCAAGCAGCAACAGCTGCTGACACACAACATGTAATTAACAGACAGACTACAGATCCAAAGAACAAGCAACCTGTTTGAGGATCAGCGATGTTTGATACACACCCTGCGATGTTCGATACACACCCTGCGATGTTCGATACACACCCTGCGATGTTTGATACACACCCTGCACAACTGACTGCCTTCATTCAGTGCATAAACCATACACACATGCTTCCAGCCCTTTGAGGTAGTCTCCTTTCACCAATCAACTCACAAGTTTGAGATGTACGGGACTTGAATGTGTCTTGCTGAAGGCCACAGATCTGTTTGACAACTGGTCACAAAGAAAAGTTTTGGACGGAGTAGTTTTGGTTCACCTTCACGCAGCTGTACTGTATATTGGAACAGATGCACACCTCTGGTGGGGCAGGCTTGGATGAGAGCTGTGTGCAGTTCAGGGCCTTTTATAGGCTCTGATTGTCATTTGTGGAATGTGGCGTGATAAGGCTTCATCAAGTGTGTGGAATAGTGATATAAGTCTGTGGTGACTTAGAGGAGGGTTCACAGACAGTTCGGCAGCATGATAAAACCAGCTGTATTCCAGCACTTTTGAGCATGCACGCACACACACACACACACACACGCCTGCGCACACACACGTGCCTGCATGTACATGCACGGCCACACTCTACACACGAGACAAACATTCCCAAGAGCATCCCATACTGCACAGCATGCGAGCAATACCAACTGCTTATCATTATTCTATATTGTCCTGAGTGGCTAGGTATACTTGCTGTCATCATCTTTTGTGAAATTCACTAGCCAGGAGGGAGTTTACAAAAGCTGGTAGTTGTACAACTACCGAAACGTTTGGTTTTGTAAACTCCCTCCTGGCTAGTGAATTTCACAAAAGATGATGACTGCTTATCATTATGTAATTTATAAACAAAGCATTGTAAGTATATACTACACAATAACATACATACTGAAATAGTTTATATTACTACTGCAATGTACTACACCTAGACAGAATTAGAGCAGGTCTCGTTTCTCTTTCCTATTCTGACTGCCATATTGGCTAGTTGCTTTGGGAACGGGTTTCATAAAGTCCACTCTTGCTGATGTAGCGCACCCATTTGACCACGTCATGGTCCGAGTAGTTGAGCTTCGGCTCAAACACCTTCAGGTATCGGACTTTGAGACCTGAACATGCAAAAGGTACCTATGGGGTAGAGGGGAAGAGAGGGAAGGGAGGGAGGGGAGGAAGGGGAGGGAAGGAGAAGGGAGGAGAAGGGGAGGAGACGAAAGGAGAAGAGTGGATGGAGGAAAGGGAAGAGAGAGAGAGAGAGGAGAGGGGGAAGTTAAGTGTGTGTGAGTGTGACCATACAGTAAAAGAACCTAACGCAAATATAACATTCTAGCAATTGATGGATGAATGCCTGTGGAATACTGTGAAATAAAGGAAGAACAGTCAAGGAAGTAGAGGGCATTGAAACAACCCTGAAGCCCAAGAAGGAAGGAGGGGCGACCGAGTGGCAGAGAAGGGAGTAACTGTCAAGGGGCCTGGGCTTGGTGGCTCTAAGTGGCATGATGGGTAAGGAAGTCAGCTATAAACATTGTCCTGCAGTTCCCAGAAGTACTCCTTCACAAATGGAGCCTAACTCTACTCTACTGTGTGGTGATGTAGGCTGAGTGTGAGATGGAAAATCACACAGGCGTTAGCAGATGACATCACACCACCATCACGCACAGACACACATGCACACATGCACGCATGCATGCACGTACACACACAAACCATATGGTATGATGAAGTAAACAAGAGGGAGGAGGAAGGAGAAGTGTGATGAGGGAGGGAGGAGGAAAGAGAAGTGTGATGAGGGAGGGAGGAGGAAAGTGTGATGAGGGAGGGAGGAAGGAAGGGAAGTGTGATGAAGGAGGGAAGTGTGAGGAGAAAGGGAAGAGGGTGGGGAGAACACATAAGTGCTTCATGAAGCCACTTGAAATTCTTCAAACAAGTCGAATGATAGAGATGTGGATGCACACCAAGCTGGGATGTCTCCTCAAACAGAATGCATGCAAGTAGCAAGATAAAGATGGACGTGGTGCTGGTGGGATGTCGCAAGATCAAAGATTGTGATAGGTGTAGATTACATGCAGACTTCAGGGCTCATGCGTACACACTGTGCTGACACCTGAGCCTGTTTCCATAGCCAAGTAGTTGCCACGGTGATTGCAGCCCATCTATCAGCGGATGACATAAGACGTGACACAAAACAGGTGGGCATCACTTGGGTGAAGAGGGACTCTCAGACAAGTGGCTTGAACACTCACAGACAACAAGGTACTGTGGTAAGTGTTGACGCACATTTCCTTTTTAGACACCTCCAAAACAGTCACATATTACTTGCTTGGCTGTTTCCTGTTGCGTGCGAAGTGGGGTGGCTTGTGTGTGCGTGTGTGTGTCCGTGTGTGCGCACAGTAACTCACCAGCCAAGCCAACGTTTAAAGTGCACAAATCAGTCATGTTATGGTACCGTACATTACTGGCTATCGGTATCGCCTTTAGTTATTCTGACCAAGTGTACGTAACTTGGTCCTTGGTGACATTCTTTGGTGACCCCGTTGTACCGGGAACCTTGCGATGGTGACCCCCCATTGTACCGGGAACCTTGTGATGGTGACCCCCCATTGTACCGGAAACCTTGCGATGGTGACCCCCCGTTGTACCGGGAACCTTGCAATGGTGACCTCCCGTTGTACTTGTGATTGCTAATTGAAACTATAAAGATCTTAATTAACACTCAGAATACATGCACATCATAGCCGGGCTAGAACAGCCTGTCAGATGCAATCATAGCCGGGCTAGAACAGCCTGTCAGATGCACATCATAGCCGGGCTAGAACAGCCTGTCAGATGCACATCATAGCCGGGCTAGAACAGCCTGTCAGATGCACATCATAGCCGGGCTAGAACAGCCTGTCAGATGCACATCATAGCCGGGCTAGAACAGCCTGTCAGATGCACATCATAGCCGGGCTAGAACAGCCTGTCAGATGCACATCATAGCCGGGCTAGAACAGCCTGTCAGATGCACATCATAGCCGGGCTAGAACAGCCTGTCAGATGCACATCATAGCCGGGCTAGAACAGCCTGTCAGATGCACATCATAGCCGGGCTAGAACAGCCTGTCAGATGCACATCATAGCCAGGCTAGAACAGCCTGTCAGATGCACATCATAGCCAGGCTAGAACAGCCTGCCAGATGTTGCAGCTGCTCGCTCCGTATAGTATAGTCATCCGCATCAGTGAATATATAAGTACATGTACAGATGTACGTACATACGTGCATGCACATTCAGTATTCAGGTATGCATGTATGCAGGAACCTATGTATGTATGCATGCATGTGTGTATGTACTGTACATTCTTGAGTACATACATATGTATGTTATATAGACCTTCCCAGATGTACTGTGGCTGGCGTATGTACAGTAGATTGTATGAGAGCAAAAGTTCCTTGCATTTGCATGGCCATTACTCCATGTACCAGATGTCTGAGTGGTGCGCATCTTGAAGAGACATGAGCACTATTGCTTGGCAATTCCACCAATGTTGTCAACCAGCAGACATCTTGTCTACCCAACGAAATGTACGACAACTGTTGGGTACTCGACACTGCCTTTGCTATGGGTTCCATTCAAGTTTGCATGAGACATAAAATTGCTAGTATCCATGAACACAAGCCAATGCATGCAAAGAGTGACGAGAGGACTGCCTGACATGTTGCTAACCTCAACCATGACCCAACAGTGAAATGTTGCTAACATCCACCATGACACAACAGTGAAATGTTGCTAACATCCACCATGACGCAACAGTGACATGTTGCTAACCTCCACCATGACCCAACAGTGAAGAAAAGTGGGCAACACACGGATGAAATGATATGTGCGCGCGTGTGTGTGCAGGTGTTTCCACCCTCTCTCTTCCGCACACAGAATGTGACTATACCTTTCCACATGCACAACCACAACACATTGACTTACTACAGACACCATCCTCCACCACTAGGCAACGGGTCACAGTCAGAACTGGACAGACAGCCACACAGTCGGCCAGCCCTCAGATGGAATGCAAAAGGCATCAAATAGCGGTTCAACTTTCAAATCTCTCCACAGGCACACACCCCGCACAACACCAGTACATCTACACTACAACTCTCCACTCCCTCACACACAGCCATTCAAATTGAAGCTTGATCCAACCACTTCCATGGCTGCCATGTACAGTAAGGGATTATTAATTTCTTCAGTGAACTGGCAACTGATTAGGTCATGATCTGAGAGCCTAACAAGGAAAAGGGCAGCAGATCTGCCAAATTGTCTGGCCTGACACAAGATAATGGAAATCAATTGCTAGAAACCACCCTCGTTAAAGGGGAGTATTCTGTGCCAATCACATCTAAGCACACCCACACTGCTATCATCAATTCCCTTTAAGGACTGGACAAGGGTCACACACACACACACACACATTATGGCAACTCACTCCACAGGACAGTAGCAAAGAATGTGGTATTTCAATTGTGCCTGACTACGTGAGCCCATTTTAATAATTGAAAATGGCTCCTGCCCACACATTGTAGCACTGACTGGTTTGCCACTACTCAAACACAGACCACAGTGTTGATACACATTAACGTGTGAGGGAACACAGGGCAACCTGAGCCAACACGCCCTTAAATGGACAACAGAACACCTCCACCTTTGAGGTCTTTGGGCCACAAATACTGTATAATTTTCAATGTACATTACGTAGGTCTTAAAAATTTGGAGCAGCTGTTTAACCCCAATTCATGTTCAGTCAATTTGACTCTGTGTATAAAGAGCAGTTGACACGAGTTAAGGGGGGCTTCTCAGCAGTTGATGCGTCCATCTTAGGGTGACAACGCACTGTACTAGTCTCCTCCCATACCCCTACACTACTAGTCCAAGAATCCCTTCTCTGTTCATGGTCGTGGCAGGTTGAACACCACACACAACTGCCCATTCACCTCACACACTGTGGTACACACCACTTCCACAACTGACTTCTCCTTGCAACAGCCACCAAACAGTGGACAGCATTAGTCTAGCGCGCTAGACCATCTCTGCTGCCGGGCGCTTACATTGTCTGCTACGTATGTAAGCGCTCGGCGGCAGAGAGAGTCTAGCGTGCTAGACTAGGACAGCACCTGCGCATATGTTGGTTGTCAGCTGGGCTGGAATGCACTTCTGCCACTTATCCCTGCTTCATTCCACACATACCTGACTTACAGAGGGTGCATGCACACACGGAATGTGTAGCAGGCTGTCCCAAGTGCAGACTAGCAAGCACTGTGCATGAAACGGCTTCCCAATCACAAAATGGAGTCCTGTTGACTACACTGACCTGCAATCTACCAAGAAGATGACTAGGAGCTGCGCTAGTGGGATGAGGGCATTTCCAAGATAGAAGATGATAATCAACAGAGATAAGAGGAAAGGAATGCCTTGGAGTAGGCAGGAAGACTCGAAATGCCCAAGAATAGACATGTGGCTGCTTTGGGGAATTCAAGAGGACGTGTGCTGCGAGGGATGGAAGTGGCACAGGAAGCCATGTTCTCTACCACCCCATCTACTTCAGTGAAGTGCCTGTTGCCTGGCACGCAGTGCATGCACCTGGAATGAAGACATGAAGCCAGGTGGCTTGTTGGAGGGGAGGAGGAGGAGGAGGAGGAGAAGATGGTATGGCACTCCGCCCAACTTCCACTATTATACTAGAAGTGACCTCAACCCTGAATCCGAACGACACAGCGGACATCTTGAATGTCCTGTGGATTCTTACATTTCTGACATTTCTCCTATTCACAGAGGGGACAAAAACACTTGAACACACACGCACCCTTCACCCACTCGATCCCCACTTGTCTTCCTGCCAGTCACTGTTGGGTCACGTGGAGGCTAGCAACGTGGTCAGGTACGTAGTCTCGCACGCCAGCCCCTACCTTCACGTTGCTATTATTGTGCAATCACCAGCCCCTACCTTCACGTTGCTATTATTGTGCAATCACCAGCCCTACCTTCACGTTGCTATTATTGTGCAATCACCAGCCCCTACCTTCACGTTGCTAATATTGCACAATCACCAACCCTACCTTCACATTGCTATTATTGTGCAATCACCAGACCCTACCTTCACGTTGCTAATATTGCACAATCACCAGACCCTACCTTCACGTTGCTAATATTGCACAATCATCAGCCCCTACCTTCACGTTGCTAATATTGCACAATCACCAGACCCTACCTTCACGTTGCTAATATTGCACAATCACCAGACCCTACCTTCACGTTGCTAATATTGCACAATCATCAGCCCCTACCTTCACGTTGCTAATATTGCACAATCACCAGACCCTACCTTCACGTTGCTAATATTGCACAATCACCAGACCCTACCTTCACGTTGCTAATATTGCACAATCATCAGCCCCTACCTTCACGTGCTATTATAGTGCAATTGCTAGGGACATTCTTTGCAATTGTGCAAAAGTAACAACGCGAAGGTAGGGTTTGGCATGAGAGGCTAAAGGTCAGGTCAGGGGGTGGCGTGAGAGGCTAATAGTCAGGTCAGGCAGTCTTCTCATCACTTTGTACACATATATTGGCTGGTATCCATGAAAGCAGTTGTATGGCTCACTCACACTTGCAACAGAACAAAGTTAACTAACAGAAGTTTTCTTTAACACAATAATGTGATGTGCATGTGTGCCCATTATCAAAGATAGCCTTTCAAAACAAACAAGAGCAAAACAGCTAAAGACTTGAAGCGTGGGCTTCTCAGCTGGCTGTGTCATGAACAGTAAAAGGTTCTTCTATACCAGCTAGAAAACGGGCTGAAAACCTTGCCACAAGTTTCGACCAGAATGCTCTGGTCTTCTTCACACTGTTATAGAAGTACCCTTTATCTCGTACAACCAAAGACTTTCCTTACAGCCACCTGCTGTGGACAGCGTGTCAGTACAACCGTCAATGGTCATACACACATACAACATATATACAACATACAAGTGCACACAAAATTGCTGAGTAAACTTATTATTAGCCATTGGCACAATTATCAGCATTGTATATTAATAACTAGGTACAGTTCCACCCCCCAATTCAATTAACACTTAATACATATTTTCAGCACTACCACAGTGCCTTCAAGTCTTGGAGCGGTAATTTAGAAATAATTACTTTGTAATTGCCCTGTTAAATCACACATTGTATAAGCATGAGGTCACGGGTGCCACAACACACAATGCACGTAACTTAGATAGCATTCCAAATATGTACATACAGAGACGTATCCATATAAATTAGTGGTTTACATCATGCTACTCAAATTGTATTTATATATGCATTGCCTAGCAACTATTGGTTCAAATTACAGATATCCCTACTAGTCACTGTATGTATACCTTTCAACCACTTGACATGTGACACCAAAGCATTGTATGAGTGTCAAGTGGCGCCAGGAAGGCGGGCACTTCTAGTGGTGGTGAAATACAGTAAATTGAAGGAGGGCATGTGGACGGAAGTGCAACGGAAGGATAGTTCAGATTCTTTCCCTCAACCTCTTGATATCATATTACATCACACACGAAGCACCTCTGCTACAAGACCACCTCTCTACAGAGACCAGTCCCTCAACCTCCCCATACTGTACTCCACCACACATGAAGCACCTCTGCTACAAGACCACCTCTCTACAGAGACCAGTCCCTCAACCTCCCCATACTGTACTCCACCACACATGAAGCACCTCTGCTACAAGACCACCTCTCTACAGAGACCAGTCCCTCAACCTCCCCATACTGTACTCCACCACACATGAAGCACCTCTGCTACAAGACCACCTCTCTACAGAGACCAGTCCCTCAACCTCCCCATACTGTACTCCACCACACATGAAGCACCTCTGCTACAAGACCACCTCTCTACAGAGACCAGTCCCTCAACCTCCCCATACTGTACTCCACCACACATGAAGCACCTCCACTATACGACCTTCCATCATGCACCTCACACAGAGGAGTGGAGGTAGGCAACAATAGAAATATGTAGGTCTTCTTCTAGAACAGAAGGCTTCATTCAGGCAGGAATACTGCAGCCCCCCCCCCCCCCCCCCCCGTCATGGGTATGCAGGAAGCAATGCCACCTGGCTGCAAAGCAGGGTGAGATGATTCTGCCCAAGGCACTGAGCTACCAAGGGCAACATCTACGGAAGAGACAGCTAGTGACAAGAGTTTACCAAAATATAGGCTGGGCTCCAGAAAGGTGACACTGCATGTTCTCTGTGGTGATTTCAGGCATCGCTTAGACATGACACTTGAGTAATTTCACACTTCCACACTCCAGTCAAGTCACAGCATGGAATGGGACACCTGGTCACGTCACCTCGGTCCCGCCACAGACACTGGGGCGCTCCCCACTCTCATCCTTCTTCAACCCTTCTCAGCTGAGCCTTCATAACACACCGACTTCTCTAGTCTTACCAATTCCCCACCTCCCGTCGGTGACCTAGTGTGTGGGTATGCATTGTGCAAAGATAACAAGAACAGCGTCTGGCACTCCACATTAGGACACACCCCAACGATCCTCTCAGTAACAACACACAGGTGTCCGTTGCTCCCTAGTGCTGTGCGTGGAGACGCCCTGGGGGTGTAGTCTACAACAAGGAGCATGGTGTCTCCACGGGCAGTACATACAAGTTCGCACGATAAAACGAACCATGTGACCATCACATGGCTTCCATAGGTGACCATCTTCTTGCTCCAGTTCTTTTACTACAGAGAGGAAGCCCCATGGATTGAGACCTCAATGCTCTACTCTGGTCCCATCATCACTTCACTGCTGGCACTCAACACGCACCTGGCATCACATTAGAAGTTTCATGCAATGATCACACAAACATCATCGGTGACCAGTGATCGGAGATTGGTGATTGGAGATCAGAGATCACACAAACATCATCCGGCACTCCCCACCACTGCACCTCCACTCCCGGCCCATGCCAATGCTGTCCCCAGCCACCCCCCCCCCCACACGTCACGCTCTTGAACCTGTTCAACCTAACCAACAGGCCCCCAAGTGGAATGCTAAGAAGGCAGACAGTTTGGCTGGCTCTTGCCCCGGTATTGACACTGGTACAAAATCAGTCGAAGAGCCGTGCCACACAACAGATTAGGGTCCCGACATGTGAATAACACCATACTTGTGTATATGTGTGGACAGGTGTGCACCTGTACAGGAGGGTGTGGAGGTGATAAATAACACACATGT
>OX465054.1:4446891-4459391 GCA_949841015.1 Aplysina aerophoba
TATTGCATACTAGGGATACTGTTTTGATTGCGGTGCTCTGGCCACCCTTCACAGACCATGAGGTCATGAGGTAGAAGCACCAAGATGTCTTGGTACTCACAGAGACTTGCACACATACACAAGTGCACATGCCCAACTGCATGCACTGTCCACCCCCTCGCAATACAAAAGGGGAGAGGGTGACTCAAGAATGAGCTTTTGTGCATCACTACCAGGAAGTTGGTGCCATTAGCACAACACAACGACCCAGCTTATCAGCTGCCGCCAATGGACACACATGACCGAACATGTTGAATACATACCCACACTTGCACAACACCACCCAGCAGTACACACCATAGGTGGCACTGAAGCCTTTCAGGGGTATGCATATATGTAAATGTATGCTACTTCCCAACCACCGATCCATTTCAAATAACCCATGTTGAAACCTGTCAGTGCATTGGTGGAGGTTCTGTTCTACAGTGGTGCTTCAAAGTGGGTCACATATTAAATAGCCGTGGTACATTGTGTAGCGACCTCTGCCGAGCTGGTGCACATGGCTGGCATCAATGTAGCTGACGTTGAAGCATTTCTCTTGCAGACATTTTCCATGCGAGAAAAGGGAAACAAGTGGGTCTGTTCCAATGAATTCAAGGACATACTAAGCCACCATCAGCTGCAGAGAAAACTCTGCAGTAGCTACGTACCTTTATGGAGATTAAAAATACTTGGGTCCATCAGTTTTAAAAAGGTCGTCAAGTTTTGAAACAGAACCGAGACATAACATTTACACACAGTATACTGTATGTATGTATGTATGTACAATACACGATATGTATACATACAGTATCAAGTACAGTACATGATATACATGTATACATACAGTATAAGAACATGACATGATATGTATACATACATACAGTATCAAGTACAGTACATGATATACATGTATACATACAGTATAAGAACATGACATGATATGTATACATACATACAGTATAAGTACAGTACATGATGTGCATACATACGTACATATGTATGCATGATATGTTACAGTATCAAACACAACACAGCTGCGCATACATCATTGGTTGTATATGCGGCAATAGCATCGGCAGAGCAGCAATGACATAAGCGGTGGTACAACCATCTGTGCAAAACCCGCAGCATACGTATTTCAAAGGCAATCCTCCTTACACACACTGGTTGGCATGAGGAAGGTAAACACAATATTCCATTACTTCGTTGAAGCCATTTCATTATACAAACGCATGCAGAGTTCGTAGCTAGGAGACATTCAAACTTCAAAAGTTAAGATGCACCCTTCATCATGCAGGGTGTATGCACAAGGTTAACCTCTCAGCAGCAGCATGTCTGCCTGGGTAGCCAGACAGGTGCAGTAGCCACTGTCAGTAATACCTATGCCACCACCTAACTATCTAACCATACATGTAGTTGTCCGCCCACTCACATATGACATAGGTATTGGTGGCCCCGCCCACTAACACCTGCTACTGGCAGAACCAGTGCATAACAGCACTTACTGCAGCACTGTGGGGTCTTTATAACACACATGACAAATGCTACATTACACTGCAAACTGTGGAGGGCACTGCAAACTGTGGAGGGCACTGCAAACTGTGGAGGGCACTGCAAACTGTGGAGGGCACTGCAAACTGTGGAGGGCACTGCAAACTGTGGAGGGCACTGCAAACTGTGGAGGGCACTGCAAACTGTGGAGGGCACTGCAAACTGTGGAGGGCACTCCACCAACACTCCACTTGCAGCAAAACTGCAACACTAATTGGCATTCAATTAACAAGCCATACTCCTTAACATTACACACAGGTCTCTAACCTCATGGAAGACTCTGTTGGCTCAACAACTTGTAGCCAATAAGAACTCTAGACACATGCGTTTACCTGACATCACTCCCCCCTAGTAGACACCTACAAGAGCAAACTGATATGGGGTTGTGTGTTGTTGTAGTCTAGGCGCTACTCCCCAGTCGGAGTGGAGCCAAGGCACTCCTATGGGGGCACCACCACACAACCAATGGGCTTTGGCCGGCAGCCCCAAGCACAGTAGGGAGGGGCACACTGGAATCACACAACAAGACCCTGACAGGATACACCATGACACATAGTGCACAACATGCAGTTCTGCTCAGAAACACCTACAGTGGAGCCTCTGTATAAAGGACAATCTGAACAAGGGACTCCTCTCTAATGAGGGCACTGTCTGCAGTCCCAACCACATAGAGCTGTGTACAAATCTACCTCTGAATTAGGGACACCTCTCTATACAGGACAGCCAGCTGGGTCCCAGTGGTGTCCACTATAGAGAGGTTCCACTGTACACACACATCTGTCACCTTTCATACACAGACATATCAGCAGTGAAACACATCACATTCTAACACACGTAGCTACTGGAACGGATTCCAGAGAAGTAGCACCTATGTATATGTATGTATAATACCTATGTATATGTACGTATGTATACCAACCGCAGGTAATAGATTAGATCAAGCTACATAAACTACTGTATAAAATTACATATCTTTAGAATTCCAAATGGAACAGTTTCCTAAATTAATGTGATGATAGTCTGAATGTCTAGCGTCACTACCATCCACGGCCTTCCAATACTGCAGCAGTGACGCCTTCACGTTTCACGGCTACTGCAGTGAAGCCTTCACGTTTCACGGCTACTGCAGTGAAGCCTTCATGTTTTACGGCTACAGCAGTGAAGCCTTCACGTTTCACGGCTACTGCAGGCTCTGCCCCGTAAACAGAGTGCTCTCAGACTGTGCCTTTCTTTTGCAAGGGAGGCAAGGCTGCCTTCACTGTATTGGGTCACGGCACTTAGTCTTCTGACGCTCCTATTTACTAAGCTAAACATGCCTCAGACAAGCCTGCAAGGTCACACGTTTCACTATTGCATCTTGATTGATCTTCAACGAGCTCCATCACCAAGCAGTCAGTAGCACACTGAACAACACATACAGCACCGGGACTCGCTAATGGGCCACGTTAATGAATAGTGCTTGTCATTATCTGACTGCATGATATAATTCCACGGTGAAGCGCTGGCACACAGCAGAAGATCCACAAAACCATAAAAGTTAACCCTCCCTACGTAAGCAAGACGTGATGTAAAGTGTTATGCGGCACAGCTCTCATCACTGTGTACACTAAAGGTGATGACAACAGACAGAGTCACAAGGCAGTTGCATTATCATGTATTCTGTTGAAAAGTCCGCCAAAATTACTTCACTGCACATTATAATTAAATAGCTTCGCATAAGAAGGGAAATATGCATCTGTGTTTTGCCATTACCATACTAGGGTGTGTCCTCCCACTACTCCCACTTTCAACTACCATTTAAAGTGGTAACTGACTAAATGCCATGAAATGTCATGCTGTACTGTGTGTGCGTTCATCCTCCTTAACACTGGCATCACAGCAACTGTAGATCAGATAGTCACACTTGCAACACATCATTTATGACATCACTTTCAGCGTGAGCAGCACAGGAGAAGGTCAGAGGCATCAATCTAAAATCCTTCAGTAAATTGGCTGTTCTTTGATCACGGATCACATGAAATGATCTGTACGCAGTGATTGCTGTGTTCCTCACGAAACAGGAAATGACAGCAGGTTGAGGTCTAGCGAGCGAACCTTGCATCAAACAGTATATCATTGGCAAGCTACCTTGCCAAGAAGATTTCAACTACATAGGGTAATTTATTACTAATTAAATGGCTTCTCATAAGGAAGGAAGGAAACATTACTGCCTTTCATCTCCACAGCATTGGACAGTTCCCCCATCCCACCACATTAACCCACAGACAATTGCATCATTTAATCAATACAGCACTTAATAATTAGTTACAGTACAATAATTAGTTACAGTACAAATGTGTCACATGCCACATCATCAGCCAACATTGTGAAGGGGAGGGGGGAAGTAACTGAGCAGCAGCAAATTGAAAGTGGTTGGGTAACAGTGATGCAATAATGCCAGCAAATGTCATGACATTTCATGGTTGGGTAAGGGACTAAGGACTAAGTGACCAGGAAGAACCAGGAAGTGTCAGCGGTAGGGTGGAGTAGTCTCACATTTCAGTGTTGTGAGAGGTGGAGTTTATATCAAGGCAGGAGCAATCGAATGTTGTCACTGGTGTATGTCAAAAAACCATCACCACTGATGGAGCATGCCCTAAGTGAGCACAGCATCATTCAGTCTATCATCACGACAAGACACAGGACATTGCTATGGACTCTATTAGGTAATATCAGAGTGATTTCTTAAGACAAGGGAGCACACAGGACTCATCATTTGATAATTTGCTGCAATATTTCACCCCTCACAGGCTTCACTGTGTGGTCTGATGAAGCCTGAAAAAGGTGACACATTGCACTACCTTAAGAGTATCAAGAGACAATTTTCTGTGCTCAACCATCCTAACAAGAACCCAAGCTACATGATATGCAGGGTCCAGACAATGGCTGTTCAAGGACCCGACCAGCTGCTGGTACAGTGGATAGTTAACTGCATTGAAGAGGTGACATGCATTGCAGTGTGCGGATGTTAGTCAAGTGTGAGGCGGGTGGCTGCCACACATATGCGAGGGCAATTGAGAAATGTGGAAGAAGTGATTAGCATCATCTGTTGCCGCCCCCCGACCAGCCTTGACTTGTGTGCTTTTTATACAGACATGAGTTTATACTATATAGTGTTATGTCAGAATAAAATAAAAAACGTGGTCTTTTCGAACTCAAAACAGTCAGAATTATGTCTGAGACTCAAGGCTTATCTCAGCACAGCCAAACATTTCCTAAACAAACGTTATCCTGACATTTATCAGACATTCCAAAAACTTCTATAGGTGAGTCACACAGGGACCCAGCTGGCTGTCCTGCATACAGTGGAACCTCTCTATAGAGGCCACCATTGGGACCCAGCTAGCTGTCCTGTATACAGTGGAACCTCTCTATAGAGGCCACCATTGGGACCCAGCTGGCTGTCCTGCATCGAGAGGTGTCCCTAATTCAGAGGTAGATTTGTACACAGCTCTATGTGGTTGGGACTGCAGACAGTGTCCTCATTAGAGTGGTGTCCCTCATTCAGAGTGTCCTTTATAGAAAGGTTCCACTTTATTGTATATGTACCTGTGCACTCCGATGGATGATACTGGTGAACGTGCTCATTCATGCATGACTCCACCACAAGGTCTGTCACTAAGACCAACAGGGCAGCAAGATATGCATGTACGTACATACGTATACACACACACATCACACACACACGTTGCATCATTTGTGCCAATGGGACTCTCGGTGCTACCCATTAAACATTCAATTACATTCTGGATCAATGTCCAAAGCAAATGATTGGATTCTGACCACAATTCAAGGCCATATTCCATTATACATGTGTCATCCTGCCTTTCAAAGCCAATGCGATGGGGAAGGCAGCTGTACCCTCTCTTTACACAACCAATGTTGCATTTTCAAAGGCAGCAGCTGCAGACATGCCGGAGCCACGCACACTCAAACCTGTCTTCAACATGGCTCATACGCAAGTACTCTAAGTCTTGGCAACTTAACTAACACACAAACATAATGTTGTGCCACGCACACAATTCCATTCTTATCACAGCATTTTCATCTGGTGAGCAAGGACATGATGACGTCCATATCATCGCAAGTACATACGAATGTACGTATGTACTGTGTACTCAAACACAATCATGTGAGGGGTTATGTTCGCACGCTTACTCTAGCTCTCAACGCTGCAGCACCTAGGCATCCACCCTGGTATCTCCCATCCCCCTCCCCCTCTCGGTCTCCCCCAATGCCCACTGCAGCCGATCAGTCTCATAGCAACAAGGTGTGGTATGTGTACATTGCATAGTACACCGCCTCTTACATGTGCAGCCGGCTTGCCGGAGCCAGTCAGTTGTCACCACTGAGTGATGCACCGCTCTTGAGGCTCAAAGGTGCAACACACGCCTACACTCTTAGCAACTGGCCTACGTACAAAGATGCATGGCTTCAGATGGTTGTGCCTGGCTGGGGAAGGGTTCAGAAGTTGTACGAGCTCAGACAGCAGATATTGAATGCTTCAAATGCCTTACCCCGCTCACTCACAGTGCACCAAGGTACAACAGCAGAAGACATAATGTGGCTGTTAACTGTAAAGCTTCGACACAACCCTTTGCATTATCAGTCAGAGAACATGACCAGGGAGATGGGGTCGCCACGCACCATTAAGCAATGTTCAACACGTGAATATCATCGTTGTGTATCAAAACGTTGAACCCCATTCCATCTGAATTATCAGTGCATATATATGGAGGAAGTACATAGGTTAGGTAACCTTGAATCAAGGTCACACATGACCACTGCCAATCTGAAACACCCACCAAGCTTCCCCGCCCACCCACACACCCACACCTACACAGAATACACCGCCTGCTACCCAGGATCATACTCAACAACAGCCCACTGTTAACTACATGCTGCTGAAGAGTATTAATACTGCGTGAACGTATGCATGTATGTAACTTCCTCTGACAGTTACATCATCATTGCGCCATAGTGTCTAGTAGTGATTGCCCTGGGGCACCCCACCCAGGACAAAGGTCACCTCAGCAACCCCACCCACCACCCACGCTGACCATCACCTTCCCTCTCTCACATACCAGGAACTCCTTTCACCGTCTTTCAACACCATAAAGGAATGTTTATACACAAACACACACACACACCTTCCAGTCCACAAATGAAGCAGTGAAGGTAATTAATTAACTCGCATCAAAGGGGCTACAAAGGGTGTGTTTACAAAACATGGCTCCCTCAGAAGCCTACACTCTCAGAATCAATTGGCTCTAAATGCAGCTCTTGTAGACCAAATCTGTCAAGTAAAGCACCCTTGGAAGTGCTCACAAAAAGCAGTGCTTACAAACATGAACATTCTCGTAGGCACTCATGACCAGTATTTGAATTGCCACGGTTACCTGCCATTCAATTTATCCATCACGTGATCCAATTAGATGCATTATACTACTTCAAAGCCAACTGTACTAGCAACAATTTCTTGCAAGTCTTCAAGCACGCTTCATACACACACACATATCCCACATGACACACACACACACACACACACACGCACACACACACACGCACACGCACACACACACACACACACACACCTCAAAGTTCATGGAGATGGGAGGTTTATTTGCTCCCTGCTGACGTGCGGCTGCTCGGTCTCCTTCACTGGCCAGCAGGTCCACCTCCGCACTCAGCTGCACCTCCTTGCCTCCAGCCATGTGTCGGATCCTGCAGGACACACACACACAAGACATACGTACAGACATACATATGTAAGACTTTAGTGTGTTGCCAAATTTAATAATGAGATTTACCCTACAGTAAAATAGAGGTGGAGGCTTCACAGCTGGTTCAGACATGAGAAATGGTGGTTCTCCAGGTACCAGCTTTCGATTGTTAGTAAAGGTGATGGCAAGATGACTAACAATCTAAAGCTGCCCCTTTCTCAGTAGAAGAGAGGTCCACTAACATGTCCGGAAATGGAAAGGTACATTGCACAACATGTCTGCCACATTGCACAACATGTCTGCCACATTGCACAACATGTCTGCTGCATTGCGCAACATGTCTACTGCATTTGACAACACTACCATGTGATTCACTGTATGAACGTTCAACTTCCCTTCCTCTCTCCCCTTAATGTGTTAGGGTGAAGGCTGTCAATTGTAGAAGCTCCGACTGAGCTCTACTGTTTTTAAATAAAACCAGTGGATCAGACAGAGTGCACACACAACTAGCCTCATTCCCAGGTTGTCCAGTGTCAATTAGTGCGGGGCAGAAAGGACGTAATGCAAATCAAGAAAAGGAAATGTGCCCAGTTTTATGGGAATGCTTACAGTAAAGTTGAGCACGTGTTATTCACAAGCAAACCTGTACAGTGTGCATGTACAGACATGATAAGAATAGAACATTGCGTCTACAAGAAGAGCCCATGTCCGCAACGCGAAGCAACATGAACATGCTGCAGCCATTCAACTGAAGCACATGACCATCACGCATGGCAACAGATACAGAACACAACAAGTACACAGACAGTGGCTTTCACCTTGGCGAATAGATTTTGATGAGCATATACATACGTAGCAAAATCAATCAATTAATAGCAACTGACTGCAGGACGTCAGTGTCAACTGCATACAAAACATACGTATGTACGTACGTATATGCTCATCAAGATCCACATATTCGCCAGTTGTCACAACGTAGCAATGGGCCTCTACAATGTCACTTTCATCTGGATGCATGTTCCAGGGACTGTTATGGCGCACGATGTCTTCTACAGCGGTGCTAGCATGCCCTCCATGTATTGTATGTATGTACGTATGTTATCACCTTTCATTGGCCCGCTGTTCCCTACCAATCACTGCAGGCTATTAGCTAGGTCACAGGTGTCTTCACTGTACTGTGTGTGTCCTCCATCTTCAGCACATCTTGGGCAACTTTGGAGTCTGACCCTCTGGACCAACTTCCACAATATATTGCAAGGAGAAGTTGGGGCTAGCGGGCCAGACTGACCTAGGACAGTGTTGACTTCATCTGCCAGTCACCGTAATTAATTGTGTGGTTTTTCTTTTTGTCTTACGTACTTCTGTATGCATGTGCATGACCATTCCTCAGTACAGGTCTCCCTCATGATGGGTGACACGGAAAAAAGCAGGTAAAGAAACGTACGTACATAGGTATGCATACTCACAACACACACCTGCAAAGTTCATTAATGGCTTAACTATTACAGATTAAGTAGTTAAAAGCAGGAGCAGCTGTCTCTGAAAACGGTCATCTGACAATGAGAACAGTGTAGGCCGTACACACTCTCAACAGACAAGCTGCCTGTCTCTTTCACTAACCATTACTCCCTGTTTGGTGTGACAAAAGTGCAAGAATGTTCTAGTGTTCTCTGCACGTGTACACCAAAAGTGATTGATAGTTAATGATACACGATACACTTGATTGAGTGATGATTGATAGTTAATGATACACGATACACTTGATTGAGTGATGATTGATAGTTACATACGTACCCTATACGTACTACACACTACCATAGAGGTCGGGCGGTTGCCTGAATAGAGGTCGGGCGGTTGCCTGAATAGAGGTCGGGCGGTTGCCTGAATAGAGGTCGGGCGGTTGCCTGAATAGAGGTCGGGCGGTTGCCTGAATAGAGGTCGGGCGGTTGCCTGAATAGAGGTCGGGCGGTTGTCTGAATAGAGGTCGGGCGGTTGCCTGAATAGAGGTCGGGCTCGCGTGAAGACTGTGGGTCAGGCATTACTGTATAATGAAAAAGTACACTGGGGCATTTCGGTGGGAGAAAATTATCACAAAAATAATCTTGCAATTTGCACGTGAATAGTGAGCCCCCTATACAGTGGTGGTGTTAGAAAAACAATCGGAGCACTACATGGAAGACTGGTCAAGGAACGCTGTGGAAAATAAACCAACGTCAGTTACCACATCGCTGCTCTCCTCCCAATGTGCGCTTTCCGCTGTGTGCACAGTGGTTGTATGTACACCCTCTTTCATCCACGAGGTTTGTGTCACAAATTAATGGCTGATGCAACAAGTAGCTCCAGTTCATGAGATTTAAGATCTATTGCTATCGCATATCTTCTTCACCACTTGACTAACTGCAGGGGGATGCCACCATACCGCAGTTGACTGTGACTGTATAGCTCGGCTATAATCCAAAATGTTCACAGGGAAAATGTTCGCGAATGGCAATCTTTCCGCAAAATCTCCCACTATTCCTTAGCCAACGTGGATACCTCCAGGTTTGCAACAACAAAGGACTCAGTGTGGGAAGGAGACTTTGGATGGCGTGAAGGAGAAGGAAGTGTTCTCACTCCAGTAATAACACAGAGCACGCAGGGGATGGATGTCCAGAGACATGTAATAAAGGTTTATTTAGTGGACCTAACCGGATAAGGATCATGTACTGTATCTGGTATACAAGCACTGCCTCTGTGCTGTAATACGCACTGTATCTGGTATACAAGCACTGCCTCTGTGCTGTAATACGCACTGTATCTGGTATACAAGCACTGCCTCTGTGCTGTAATGTGCACTGTATCTGGTATACAAGCACTGCCTCTGTGCTGTAATACGCACTGTATCTGGTATACAAGCACTGCCTTTGTGCTGTAATACGCACTGTATCTGGTATACAAGCACTGCCTTTGTGCTGTAATGTGCACTGTATCTGGTATACAAGCACTGCCTTTGTGCTGTAATACGCACTGTATCTGGTATACAAGCACTGCCTTTGTGCTGTAATACGCACTGTATCTGGTATACAAGCACTGCCTTTGTGCTGTAATACGCACTGTATCTGGTATACAAGCACTGCCTCTGTGCTGTAATACGCACTGTATCTGGTATACAAGCACTGCCTTTGTGCTGTAATACGCACTGTATCTGGTATACAAGCACTGCCTTTGTGCTGTAATACGCACTGTATCTGGTATACAAGCACTGCCTTTGTGCTGTAATACGCACTGTACCTGGTATACAAGCACTGCCTTTGTGCTGTAATACGCACTGTACCTGTTATACAAGCACTGCCTTTGTGCTGTAATACGCACTGTATCTGGTATACAAGCACTGCCTTTGTGCTGTAATACGCACTGTACCTGGTATACAAGCACTGCCTCTGTTCTGTAACATTCCAAAATGATAGTATGCATGTACGTATACTTTACAAATACAAATATATACGTACGTATTATATTTGAACTGGACTACGTAGATGGAGTGAACATCTCATTCCATCGCATAGTACGTCAATTGGAGACGATGCTTCAACCACAGAAGACTTCTTCTAACACAGACACTGGCCCAAAATGTTAATATGCAAATTAAGCAAGACGTCTTACCAGGGGAAAGAATACATTGGGAGAAGACGTCCGTATGTGTGTGTGTGTGTGTGTGTGTGTGTGTGTGTGTGTGTGTGTGTGTGTGTGTGTGTGTGTGTGTGTGTGTGTGTGTGCATGCATGTGTGTGTGCGTGTGTGTGTGCGTGAATATGTGTGTGTGCGAATGTGTGTGTGTGTGTGCGCACTTGCATGTGTGTGTGTGTGTGTGTGAGTGTGTGTGTGTGCGTGAGTACGTATGTGTGTGTGCGCATGTGTGTGTGTGTGTGTGTGTGCGTGTGTACTTGCATGCAAGTATGAATTATTTTCATATTGCAGACAAAGACTTACTTCCAGACGATGGCGTTTTCAGAAGTCTTGTATTTGGCTCGACCTCTTGCAAAGCTGGTCCGGACATCAGATGTGTTCGGGGGAACAGGAATGCGAACCTACATGCACAGAGGAGAGGGCAAAGTGACGCTGAGGACCCACATATGGTGAAATCGGTAACCAGTACAGAATCTCTATTAATCCACACCACAAATGATTTTTGTGACTGAAGACTTCGCCAATCATTGTCAAAAGACTCAAAGTGGGAAGGTTGGCATTTGTGAAAACGAAAATTCCACGAAGGCTCTCTCATTGACATGACACAGCTTCTGCCCGAAGTAGCAAGAGGAAACTTGAGTAAGAAAGATATTTTGTTGACATTCGCTTCTCTACCGTGGGGAGGACCTGCCGTCTTACTGTGACATTGTGCACTGCACGTGATAGGCATCATACACTCAACAAAAAGTCACAAACTTTCTTAATTCGCAAATCGTTTTGATGGTGAAAATTACTATTGTACATGCACTCTGCTATACCACTAACCAACAGCTGCTGTGAGAGAGTAGGACTGCACAGGTTCTGCTCTAAGTCGCTTGTCCACCCATTTTGGACCCCACCCACTGATCCACCCACTCGAACCCACCCTAGTGCATACCCATGGTGACCAGCCCACATCTGCCCCGCCCACTCACCTCCACCTTCTGTGCGGTGATGAGTGGGGAGAATGTAGACTTTACGATCACTTTCACCTCCATGTGAGTGCGAGACGTCTCTCGTACCAGGGGGATCACACGGAACGGCAACACCACATCCTTGGTACTTCGGTATCTATGGCAACGGTCAGGGGATGAGACGTGACAACAGAGAAGAGGAAGGTGGTTAGCAGTTGTCCTCTTCAACAGCTACAACATTCCTAGTAGCGAGTAGCCATAGCATAGTTCAGGGGATCCACACACCAGGAGGACACCGCCAGTGTGAGGAGACCTCCCCACAGTGCAGGGGATCCACACACCAGGAGGACACCGCCAGTGTGAGGAGACCTCCCCACAGTGCAGGGGATCCACACACCACCAGGACACCGCCAGTGTGAGTAGACCTCCCCACCCTGCAGGGGATCCACACACCAGGAGGACACCGCCAGTGTGAGGAGACCTCCCCACAGTTCAGGGGATCCACACACCACCAGGACACCACCAGTGTGAGGAGACCTCCCCACAGT
>OX465054.1:4464391-4487102 GCA_949841015.1 Aplysina aerophoba
AGAACAACATTTATTTCGGGTATGTTAAGGTGATTAAACACCAAATGATGGATCACAACATCGCAATGTTTACAGCAAATATTTACGATAACCATACACATGCATGTACGTATATGTACAGGGGAAGGACTCGTCACACACACCACATGCTGGTAGTCCACCAAACACGTTGTGGTTTAGGTGTTACAATCCTCCATGATGGCTGGTGAATTCATCATTCCACGTAAGCAAACTCTGTCTGTATTCCTGTTAAAGTCAACCTGCCCAAGTACTACGGTTTCAATTCACCAAAGAAGGCCAAACATCTAAACTTGAATAGTGACACTGACTGATTCATTGATTGAGTTCAACAACTCCTCCAAAGGCTCAACAATTACTACAAACAAACATACATACAGTACATACACACATACATGTATGTACATACATGAATGCTCCATTCAGCATAAAGCGTAGGCATGCATGAATGTGTAGACACCCGCACGCACGCATGCACACACACACACGCACACCTTAGAGGCTGCCACAATCCAGAGGTTGCCAGCACGGACATGGAAGTAGCTTGTGCGAGCAATGTTCGCCACAGGGGAGCGGATGGGGTACCTCGAGTGGATCACTGACACTCGAAAGGCATCAATCACCGCACGACTGTAGGAGATGGAGGAAGAGGAGGAGACAAGTAGGGGCAGGGAAAGAGAGAGGAGGCAAAAGGAAGAGTGAAGAGGGTTAGTTGCAACGCAACACTTCATGCTACCCACGGCTCATACGTAAGGCAGTTTGAGACAGAGACCCACCCCACCCCGCCTCCGATATGGATGTGGCTCCCTTTCCCCACATACAGTGGAACCTCTCTATAAAGGACACTCTGAATTAAGAACACCTCTCTAATGAGGACACTGTCTGCAGTCCCAGCCACATAGAGCTTTGTACAAATCTACCCCTGAATTAGGGACAACTCTCCATACAGGACAGCCAGCTGGGTCCCAGTGGTGTCCACTACAATAGAGAAGCTCCTCTGTATGTACCCTCCACAATACCCTGCTCCACTACTTCCTGCTGTGGCCTAATGTGTTGGTGTGAGTGCGCGAAGCAGGACTATCGGGCTAGCTCACTTGATACTATCTCGGTAGATCCTCGAGATGAGGACCTCTCCCTTGTGGTTGTACACGAAAACTCCCGCGATCATCTTCAGTCTCACTCAGTCCGCGCGCACCGACAACGGAGGCTTTGCTCGAGTGGCTTTACAAGAAAACATCAAACAATTGCACACAAAGAATGAAGTTCAACGCTACCTTTGCAATGGAGCATGCGACAGTGGAGATCTACTAAAGCATTGGCACATGTCACAAACCAGTGAAAAGGTGCCAACCTCACCCTTCAAAAGGCAGCCATTTTACAACCGTGTGTTCCCAATTATAGCAACAAGCCATGTATGCTGAACCGGATGCTGATTAGAATTTTTTCATCATCGTGACAGATTGAGATAGATAATACATTTGCGACGCTGTAGAACATCATGGAGTGTTGCTCTTCTAGGACTTGTCTTACCTGGGAAGCTTGTATGAAGTAACTGCCTGTTTTGGTATAGACAATCCGGCACTTTACCAGCAGACACTCCACGCACACAAACTGCTACAACCACAACTTGCAATATACTTGCACAACATAAGCTGCTATTATGTATAGTGAGAACTAATTCAAAATAACTAAATTACTACAAAAATAAAGTTTGTAGCTATAGCAAATTACAAATGAATGCTTTTAATTTTGGGTGATAATTTATATGATTAAAATTATACCCTATTTACACTCATTGCAGTTGTACATGAATATTACACATGCAACATCAAACAGTTGAAAGTTACACTCGGTAGGCTCTGATAGCTCCCGACACTACAGACTTTATGTCTTCATGTGTACCGTAAAACCACTCACGAGTCCTCCGATACCGTTCCCCCAATGCCCTGTGGGCCACAACCTCAGCATGTCTGCTGGACACCTTAAACCAGTCCAGGAGTTTGAGGTCAGGATTTCCAGTCCTCAGCTCTATATGTCGCCTCCCTGGGTCTATAGACCGGCCCACCTTGAAGCGCTGCCCATTATCAGTCATTATGTATATGTATGTACACTCAACACGCACTCCCTCTCTTCTTCTGGATTCGTTCTTCTTTGAAGACTTGGCAGTGTATGTTCCGCCTTTCCTAATCCACTGGCTGTTTGCTTTTGGTGGTGGTGTGTCCTCTTTCCCATAGTCCTCTTTGAGCTTCAGCTTCGACAGTTTCAAGGTCAAATAGTCATCACTGGTGCGGCAATGTTTCTGATCACAGGTAGGACGCTGTCTGCAAGTCTCCTCACTGTCATCTGAGTTTCCACTGTTACTTTCATCGGAACTGTCACATCCATCTGTGATATCACTGTCATGACTTGGGTCACTGTCAGATGACTCCGATTCAGTTACGCCTCTGCTACCATCGGTACTTCCTCCATCATCATAAGCATGACTTTCAGCATCTCCGTCGTCACTGTCATATGAATAGTTGTCACTGCCTACATTGCCATATTCACTGTCGGAGTCATCACTTTGCTCCTCAGCACTGTCTGCTACTCTGTAACCAGTATCCGCATCTAGCACTGGGGACAGGTGGATCTCCTGCAGTCCATCCTCATCCATGGTCGAGGTCACGAAGGCCAAGTATACGCTAACAATCAATAGCAAGTATTCCGGGAAAGTATACAGCAGCGCGAGCACGCTTACTCTAGCTAAGAACTGACAGTATAGCTGCATGTCCCTTCCCAATTAAGTGTCAGCGACTAAAATTGACTCATTTCACAATCACTTTTCACTGTCACCTTGCTGCTCTTGATCGCAGAACAACTGTCTCTTTGCATTCGACCTCTTACAGTGGCCGGCACTTCATTTATACTTACGGAGGCGATGCTCTCTCTCATGCTGCGTCACGCTGAGCTCCCGTAGTTCGCGTACTTTGGTCGCACGAAAAATGGCCACCGAAAGGGGTGTACAGGGGGAGCGAGGGTCTGATCCGGGACCGCGCAGCGAACGCGCCGTGTACGGATTCGCACTCTACCTTGGGACATACGCGTTGCTCGGTGAGTCTGGTGCGCTTAGGTGGTGTTCTGTGTGCGCGGCCGGTGCCATGGTGCCATTTTGCGTGAGTTGTAGCTATGTAGGCCTAGCTACGCGACTCTCTACGTAACAGGTGTGTGCACCCACTGTGAAATACTCTGAGCCTATACCCACGTTCACAAAGCCTATGCTGTTGATTGAAAACCACTGCCATGTGCAGTGTTGTGTAAAGGTAATTTGGAGAAAGTGTGTTTAGGCTGGGCCCCCTAGTTTCAAAAAGTGTTTCCATGACATGATGGCAGTTCACGATAGCTAAAATACAAAATGACTGGCCCATGGGTAGCTGTCTTAGACAGGCTCCACTTCACTGAATGCAGATAATGAACGTGCATCGTATCCATATGTACAGTGTTGATGTAACACGGACATGCACAACTCAACATGCGCCCCCCCTCCCCCCTCCCTCCCTCCCTCACATACACACATACACACGCACGCACGCATGCACACATACGTGTGTAGGTTTGTACCTTGTGTGGGTCCTGTTCCCCGAGCCATGGTTGCACTCCATTGGACTCACCTACTACCCTCAGAAGTGAGTGCAACACGCTAGCGGAAGACACAAGTGCTAGAGTGTGTATGGTATACTAGTCACTCAAAGCTATTCATGGTTGTCAGATGTTCTGCTATTCAAGCATAGGAAAGTGAAGTTATAACATGCTTACCCCTAGCCACAGTGAATTGCTTCTTTTCTTACAGCGAGGCGAGGAGAGCTAGTATTAGTTTGTGAATGTAATGGTTTAATGCCGTACAGTACTAAGCCCAGTGAGGGACTGAAGTCAGCACTATATGACTCAAACACGAGATTCACTTCATTTAGAGAAATGAATGTTCCACCTACACATGAGGTGTTGTAGACCTATAGAAGCTGAGTACAGAATCATTAACAACTGAATGAGTAGAGGTGTATACAATACATTACATCACCAGGTACATACGTATTAACCACCCTCCCTCCATACCATACTCCGCATACCATGGTTTCCCTGATCCCTGTATAGCTAGCATGCTTCGTCAGCAGTAGCTACTGTCTGAACGTGAATGCTACACTGCACATGTTGCCACCAAATATAGTAACATTACATACGAATAAAGTTACACATGTGGGACACTCAGGAGGAAAATCCCAGGGACTTCCCCCATATATATTACATTCCTAATACGATTTGGTCAGGGCCAGCTGCTTTGTGGTGGTGCCACATGTAGGTGTGGTTGCAACACAGTGTGTACAGGACATCACAGTATCCATGGGAGGGTTAGTTGCTATGGGAGCAAGGTGTACCACACGTGCAGTGGGTTTGGTGGGCTAGCATGATTTACAGATTTACATGCTATGATGACCACTTAATATTTAGCATTCCTTTGCTTCCCTTGCATCACTGTGTGCCGGTCTGGTGCAAGCATGCTGTACTTTCTGCCATTTTGGTGTTTACACTAATGTTCATATTGATATTGTGAGGCTCACTGCTACATTGTACAACTGTAAAAGCAGTTGACGAAGGCCTACGTGACCGAAAAGTCCTGCAGTCAGTTGCGTTTGATTGATCAACTCTGCTACGTACATATATGCTTATCAGATCTATTGACCAATATTTATGTTGTTGTTTGTACTGTACGTATCTGTGCAGGTACTGGTCAATAGCGATGTTTGTGTACGCTCTTGTGTGTGTTGTGTTCATGATCCTGGGGTACAACCTGCTGAATCTGATGACTGTGCCTCCTCTCCAATCTGTTCACACCATACAGGGTAAGGATTGTGCAGGACACACACACACACACACACACACACACACACACACACACACACACACACACACACACACACACACACACACACACACACACACACACACACACACACACACACACACACACACACACACACACACACACACACACACACACACACACTAACTAACTAACTAACTAACTAACTAACATCCCTAACCTGTCCAATAGATGAACACACTGTCTACCAAACAGAAGAAGAAGCATTAACTGCTGTGGGGCTAAGGGGCGGGTCCCTACCACCCCTTAGGGACATCCCCATTGAGCAAGTGTGCCGGACATTGTATCTTAGCAATCACACCACAGAGCAGCAAGAAGGTTACCCTATAGACACCTGATTAGATTATAACTTTGTTATAGATCCCGTTGTCATGGTAACGTGCGTCTAAACGATGATTCTAAATCTCATAGAATCATTCCATAGATTGGCGCGTGACGATAAATCCCATATACGTACGTGGCGGGTAGAGTGCGCGTGACGATAAATCCCGTATACGTACGTTGCGGGCAGAGTGCGCGTGACGATATTAATGACGTCATCCATGCAATTATTATACGTAATAGACAGAAGTGTAATAATAGTAATAATAATAATAATAATAATAATAGTAATAGAGTCAGAAGTCACTGGAGTTTCTTCTACCTCTTGAGGATCTCTGGCGCCTTTCTGTAGAACGTCCATACATCCTAAAGCGTCCAAAGAGCGATGGCCTGTTCTCTCTTGAATTATGGAATTTTTCAGGGACGTCGGCTTTGAATAGAGCGGTGGCAGCTGTGAGCTGTTGCGCGGAGAAACGCGACCTTTTGCTGGAACTGTAGGCGCTTCAGAGGCGGAGCTTGAGCCGGGGAAGCTCCCTTTTGGCAGGCGACACAGGAGCCAACGCCGAACGTTTTTGGCGACGCAGAAGCAACCAGACGTTCCTGAAGCCATTCTAACCGAAGAAGCGGCGTTCTAGACGGCGTACGTTGCCTAGAGGACCGGGTTTGTCGCCAATCAGTAGGGATGTGATTGGGTTAGTGAGTCGTTTTGGATCTATAATAGTTAAATGCCGACCAATCGGTGTCTACGGGATTTAGACCACTCAGCACTCGGGCGCTTCGCGCCCTCGAGCTTCGTGATCTAAATCCCGTAGACACCTCTTGGTCGGCATTTAACTATTACATATATTATTATTTTATATTAGTAAGTCAGTAGCAATTGATCTTAAGTAAATAAATAATAATATAATAATAATATAATATAAGTTAAGTTATATAACTACTACTGTGGTCAAATCTCAATGTTCTGTCACCACATGCAATATCTTCAATTATCCTCAATTCTTCTCTTGTTGTTTGTGTTGATTAGTGCAGCATATTATTACACTAGGTACACATACTTACAGTAATAAACATACAGTACTTCATTGTATATATTATACAGAACATCACTACATTACCTGTTTTGTATACGCAGGGCTGAGGTAGTGTCATTCACATATTGTATATGCATGCACACACACGCACTACATCATCTTTAAGTGCATGGCAGACACACGCACTACGTACGTCATCTTTAAGTGCATGGCAGACACACGCACTACGTACGTCATCTTTAAGTGCATGCACTCACACACACTACGTACGTCATCTTTCAGTGCATGGCAGACAAGGACATCACACAGCTTGGCACACTATGTGTAACAACTAACACCCTTACGTACATATGAATATCCCGTTGTCATGGATATTGCTGTGAGTTATGTTGCTATATATGCACAGTTTGAATTGATCACTCATGCTCACTGGCCACCATGGTCAATCACTTTGGGGCCTCTTATGTGTGTGGTCCCCAGGAGGGAGGATCACAGGGACCTGAAGCGGGGAACTACCCCCCAAGAACATGCTTGACTTTCTAAGGAATCTGCATGCATGCAGGATGTGCTCTAAGGAATCTGCATGCACTGCAGGCTGTGCTCTTCTTCCAATAACACGTTTATAAGACCTTCAGTGCAAGTTGATTTTATTATAATAGCTTAGATACATGGCTATCTATGGAACCTCTCTATAACAGGCACTCTGAAAGGACACCTCTCTAATGAGGACAGTGTCCACAGTCCCAACCACATAGAGCTGTGTACAAATCTACCTCTGAATTAGAGACACCTCTCCATACAGGACAGCTGACTGGGTCCCAATGGTGTCCTTCATAGAGAAGTTCCACTGTATAACAGTATGGTAGCTTTTAATGAGATTCATAGTCTCTATGAATACTCATTGCAGCGTACGTGCATCGTGTGTTATTTGAGAGCCATATATCTGCAGGGTTATTGCTAAGGGAGGACATAGCAAGCCAGCCAAGATTGGTGTCAGGGACTTCCACAGGGGATGCCCCTATGTTCTGTGCTGTCAGCTGCGCTCCAACATACAACACCATGGGGGCCACAAACACTGTATACTCTATTATGGCAATTACATTAGAGCATGAAGATTGCCTGTTCAGCAATAGTTGTATTAAAAGTGATGAGCTGGCATTTCTAGACTCACTGTGGAGCCCTACAAGTGGAGCAAGATGCACCTGAAGTACCAAATGAAGTGATCATACATTTCTACAATGTGTTGGTACAGCTATGTATAGAAGAGCTCTCCTGATTCATCAACTAGCCTTCCTACATGGGATCTTTAGCCCTAGCTCCTGTCGTGTACAACAACACTGCACGGAGAATATGTATGTACACACTGCAACTACGGTAGCGATGTTAACCCCCGGAGTCTGCATGCATGCCACGCCCACTTTGCTTTGAAGTGGCGGGGCAGTGCCCACATAGTGAAAGCACAGCAACTTGCCGTAAGTAAACACAGCATTTACTGTATTTAATATGCATGATCTGGGCAGCATTAATGAGATTCATACTGCTGGCCTACCTGCTGGCCTACCTGCTGGCCTACCTGCTGGCCTACCTGCTGGCCTACCTGCTGGCCTACCTGCTGGCCTACCTGCTGGCCTACCTGCTGGCCTACCTGCTCCTGTGTCATGGTGACAGCCAATGATTACACTATATTATTTACATTAACAATACTCTAACACTGCACGTACATTAGGCAATGGAATGGGATGGTTGTAATTACTGTAGGTAGTGTGTCTATTACTACGTATACAGCATTCCCAATATAGGTATAGACCATACTTCCATGCTATATATGTATATAGTATACCATACCATAGTCTAGTATAAATAGCACAGTAGCTGTATAAACTACACACACCACCTGACCACTGCTATAAAACAGACTGAATCAGGAGTACCACAGCACTGCAGCAGAACCAGCTGTACAGTGGGTGAAGAGACTGCCTTCTCCTCCATCCTCTAAGTGCTCACTGAGTGACTTACAGCAAACCTTCCACTTGTACCAGCACCAGGACACCATGGCGGAGAACACTGTGGACAGCACCTACAATGATCAGCCCTACAGCAGCTTTCCCTTCCCGAGAGAGTTCCAAAATGCAACAGAGGTGCACAGTTACAAAATAGTATACATATGGTGTATGTATGTATCATTATTCTGTATACGTCCCTCATATGACATATGACACTACCATATAGTGTATGTATTATTAGCACAACTACTACCAAGCTAGTGAGTGGCACACAGATAGGCAAAATGCTTTACACTTACAAAGGGAACTAGCTAGCTGTGATACACTAATTGGTAAGGGAGGAAGGGGCAGTGAACCTGTGGAATAACCGGGCTCCCAATGTTGACAATCATTAATTCACTGGTGTGTTCTTTGTATGCTTTACAAGGGATTGTGGAACCCCTTGTGGTCCTTAAAGAAATAACCCTCTGTGAGTCTATAAACCTGGTATTGACTGCAGTCACAGTGCCCTCCTTGAAATTACCACAGGAAGAGCCAGGAACAAGACAGACACAGCACACAGAGTGCACAGCCACACACCAGTACTCCAGTGTTTTGAATTAAGTTTCTATTCTTCCCTATGTACCTACAGTAGACAGTGCACTCTTCTAACTAGTTAGTAGTGAGAGCACTGGCTGGCTTACACGGGTCTCAGAGAGACTGTGCCCATCACATTCCATTGATCTGCAATGACAAGAGGCCTTAGCACACCGAGGACCCACTCTATACTAAACCAGGTGGCAGTTACTCTACAGCCTACCCTGCTACACTTAACCCCACTGCACGGAATCCTTACCAAAGTGCACTGTCATACCACGTAGGACATGTAGGACTTCCTTCCTGCAGAGATCTACTTCCGTTATACACTTTCAAAGCAGTAATGACATTCATTACCTCATTAATATTCATTGCAACATTAACCAAAGAATGTGTGAGGAAGTTTAGTAGTACAGCCGTTGCGGCTATTATATATCTCAACATGACGCTTCAGATCTGATAAAAATACTGCCAACCTTCCACTCCCCTTTCACAAAATATAGGAACAGGATTAACAAGATGCTGCTAGTACACCAAACCTGCACTAGTACCATGTAACATTAGTGTAGCAGTGTACAGAAAGGCTTGAGTTATTAGGAAGACTCTCGAACAATTCATGGAATGGTAGCCAACTATTCACAGTGTACGTAGTAGTGTAGCATTTGTACAAATAGTAAACCTTCCCAATGTCTGGGGAGAGGGGGTCTCCTAGAAAGAGCATTGACAAATATTAGTGTGCAAGCTAGCCGCACCTACCCTTACAATTGATAACTAATTCCTCACTGCACTGTACTAAAGGTCACACCCCCTGATGCCTACAGCCACCAGTTGGATTTCACCTCCTATGATTTTGGGCCTGGAGCCCTTCTACTTGGGTCAATGGATGTTCAGCCTCTCGTCTCTCAAGATACTCTGCCTCACTCCAGCAAAGGTCAAGTGGCTCATAACAGGGCCACATCTGACTTGGAGGAACCTGACTACCTGATAAAAGAAGGCGGAGCCCCCAACACTGAGTAAGCTCCCACTGCATGACTGATCAGACAACATGCACTGTGCCAGCATTTACAGGTGTATACGTACATACGTATATACATGCACTTCACATGTATTTGTGCATCTTGATCAATTTACAGAAGTACTACCCAACATACCACAAATGCATGATTAGACATTTGGTAACCAACGGATACCTTCATCAGTGACCACATCACTGTCTCACTGCCCCATTATTGTGCATCTGTGCCTGCATATTATATAAGTATTCCTTATTAACTAATAAAGGCAGCCGTAGGTTGCAAACCTCTGATCACTTGTGAATACTTGGCTACCATTCCATGAATTGTTCGAGAGTCTTCCTAATAACTCAAGCCTTTACTGCACATGTACGTACGCCTGTGCAGCCGTATCTGAGACATATATAATTATATAGACAACAAGTGCAAATATACCTTGATCCCCAATTACAGTACCTTACAGTAAAGCCCATGGCTGGACATTACCAGACCACATTACAAAACGTACATACGCACAGCTTGGTGACTTCCAAGTATTACAGAACATCCAATATACATCTATTAACAGGCAACAGTGTCTATATGCATCACCAGTTCAATGTTAAGGCTAATCACATGCTATATGTGGCATGCAGAGAACGTAATCTTGTTACTCGTACAGGAAAATTGAGGAGTACCAGGGACTCTCAGAATACAAGTTTGACATGAATTTTGCAGAAAGTGAATGGCGGAAAAGTCATCCTCAGATTGTAAGGACAGTATACATATTGTGCATGTGTGCAAATCTGTGTTATGTGAATGTGAGACACCAACACTAACAGCCTCCTCCTTGTACCCTCCCAGTACTCAAAGAAGCTGAACATGCTGTTGATGACTCCAAGTGATGGGAAGAACGAGTCTAAAAAACTGATATTTTGGACTGCCAGTAAGCAAACAAACACACAAGTCATATATGAACTGACACAACACATTTATTGTACAGCATATGATCCCCACACATACCATTGTACACTAGAGCACACTCTTCACCAATCCGTTCTCCTCCTCTGCTCCATCAGAGGAGGTAAGAGGAGGGAGAGTCCGAATTGTTATGCTCAGAAAGGACAAGAGGGAGAAGCACAAACCAGTTCTGTTGTGTCCAACACACCAACATTGGAGTCACAGTAAGCACTGACACACATGCGCTGCATACATACACACAATATATATACGTTAAATTTATAATATATATTGCATACATACACACAGTATATATACGTACTATGTATATATATTGCATACATACACACAGTATATATGGAAGATGTGGAACATTTTCTGCTGAGGTGTGAGGGGTGGGCACAAGAGAGGGAAGTGGTGACAGCGTGTATGGAGGATCTGGCAGGAGAGTCCTGTACGACCGATGACAGGAAGGTGGCCCTAATCTTAGACCAAGCTTGTGGCAGTGAGAGAGTAGGGAAGGCGGTAGAGAAACTGTGGCACTGCAGATTTCTGCAGAGTTCCCAGGCCTGATGTCCCTGACTGTGCCTGTAGTTCTCGTTAACAGATTTTCTTCAGATTATCCCTCTCTTAATGATGTTACTTAGTATACGTCACTCTGACAGTTCCCTCAGGTTATTTATTTACCCCTGTATAGTGCTGCATGGGACAGCATGTCCTAGTGTGCTTGCACATGGTGCACTTGAATAATATTGAATATTGAATATTGAATATATGCATACTATGAATATATACTGTGTGTACTACGTATAATGTACAATGACCATACAATTCATAATGTACAGTGTAAGGCGGATACACAAACACACAAGAGAGAGGTGTGCTGGGGAGGAAGCAGCTATACAGTTCACCACTTGTGTAGGGATTTTCCTTTTTTTTTTTCTTTTTTTTTGCATATGCTTGAATACAGCCGGTCATTACATCCTGTCTGCGTCACTAAATCAACCAAAACCTGACGGACAATCAATCCAGTACTACACTCAAGAGGGACACCCAATTTTGGTTGTGCCACTGAAAGAATGTTACAAAGGCACGTTCAAACACACCAGCACTCATCATATGTACAGTACGTGCTACTTACTTAGTCAAATACCCACGTACAGACAAACATGTGAAGACTGGAGATGATGGTTATAGCTACCCTGGGGAATTTTACTTCCCTTGTAATGCATTTGACCTCAAACAGGACAGTATCACCTTGGTGGCAGCACTTGAGGTTCCCTCACACAGGTGAGTGTGAGAGTGAGCGTGAGGGTGTAAGGATGAGTGTCAGAGTGAGTGAGTGTATGGATGAGCGTGAGAGTGAGTGTGAGGGGACCATGAGAGTGTGAGAATGAGGGGAGTGTGAGAATGAGAGAAAGGGTGAGTGTGAGAGTGTGAGGGTGACTGTGAGGATGACATTGATTTTGCATGGGGGTCATTGTGATAGTGATTCAGAAAAGATCAGGACACGATCCAGGTAAAGAAAGGTTGCACATTACTTTGTGCGAGATTGAACTGTGTATGCAACAAGGCCTTGTTATGAGAATTAATTTCAATTTTATAGCAATGGTGTCATGTACCGTTGTGTGGGAGTCACCATTGTTGACATGCGTGTGTGCGGAAGTCCTGGGAGAGACAAGGACAAACGGGAGGAGAAACTTGCAACCATGAAGGAAGGCACCTCACGCAAACGCAGCACCAGAGACAGCACTGAAATGGGTGAGTGACAGATTATACACTACACAACCTCTAGCACAGGTCTACGTATAGCTACCATCTTGTACATATGTACGCACGGTAGATGCCTCTGATGGTCCTCCAATCCCCAAACAGAAGAAAGTGTCAGTTAAACAGAGTGCAAGTGAAGCAGGTGAGTGTGCTTAGTGTCAGCACGCAACTCATGCAGGCCCAGCCACGAGACACTGCACCTTAAAGGGACAGGGAAGGTCTAGCTTACTAGACAAATGAGAACAATGGTTGCATGTTAAGCGCCCGGATCCACATAGCAGTGGTCTGTGAGTCATGAATCTGCACTGATACCATCACTTGGCCTAACTGACAGGTTGTACCCACAATGGAGCCAACCCTTTGACTGACGAGGCAACCACTGGACTGTTCACTGGCATCTGTCCTTCCATCAGTGCTGTCTATGCTGCTCCAGCTCCCACAGTGGGCGTGACCAGTGAGGAAGACCCCACCAGCACAGTTGTCCCTGTTGCTATGGAGACGCATGTGTGTAGTACAAACAGTGCCAGCAATGCTGACTTCAATGGCCAACTGAGACAAGTGCGGTATGCAGCCTCCACACACACAGCCTTTGCATGACAACACATGTGTTTGCATGATAGAGTAAAGATTCATTACCACGTCTATAAATAGGCAGTTCCTTGGTTCTCGAGCGTAAGACACGTGGTAGATCACAGATCTGTTTTGTAACCCTTTGCAACTGAAGAAGGCCCTTTGGGGCCGAAACATTTTGCTAAGTGAAGCTATCTACCACGTGTCTTACGCTCGAGAACCAAGGAACTGCCTATGTATTTGCATGCTGCACCAGGGTGGGGTCTGACTATGGTCTCATTCTTGCCCTACTTGCATTGGTAGGGCCAGCATGCAGGGGTAGGAACAAGAGTAGGTTCTGAGTCTTCTGAGAGTGTGTGTGTGTGTCCAGCTGTACACACATACGATGGCTGTGTGCACGGCTTAAAGCACTGTGTGCTTCAACAACTATTACATACATAGTCCCTGGGGTACAAGTATTATTGGGGTGTTTGAAAGCATTCAACATGGCCATATGAGTGGACAAACTGAAATATGAATTGTATATAAAGGTACTTACGTATAAATAAAGATGTTTCCCCTTTCAGTTCAGTTTGAAACCTCCATATGAAGCTGCAGCCATTCTCTTTCTAACCACACAGGGCCATAGTTGACGCTAGCATCGCTAATTTAATTGCTGCCCGTCAAATGCTGGACATGTTGCAGCAGGCCTCCTGCCAGAGTGAGGTTCAGGCAGCTGAGACTACCAGCGGAGGTGACAGCCACTCCCATGCCTAACAGTAAACACTAGGTAGGCAAACAAACACTCAAGTCATACTGTAGTCTGGTCCTTAATTCCTGCTAGACCCTTCCCTCACAATGTGGTGTCACACTCTGTAACAGAGTCAATTTCCCATGCTTTACACTGTCTGAGAGCCAGATCAAGACACCCATCCTTAGCTGATATACGAGTGTCCATCCTCCCAATTACATTGACAATAGAGGGTCTAAATTGATCAAATCAAACTACAACCCACACCTGCCAGCCATGTTTACACTGACCCAGAGTGGGGTCAAAATTGATTAAGTTACACCAGGTTTGGTCTCATTTTATGTGTTTACACTTACAGACAGATGGAATAGTTAATTCTACTGCAAACGAGGCTAACTCTACCTCAGGAGGGGGATAGGAGGCAAATTACAAATTGTGTTAGTGCAATAGTCACACTTCGGGATTAGTGTAGTGTAGACGGGATTATTTTCATAAATGTCTCCAATGTCATGTGCAACCCCACTCTGGTACCAGTCACCGTTGTATTCTTCTCTGCAGGTGTTGAAGGACCAGGTGCCTCTCACAGTTTAAACAACAGAGTATATTTTTGTATTAGTTTGTAGAAACATTCCGTTTTCCCTCACACCTGGAGACTCCCTTATTAATTTGGTAGAGATTTATGTAGAGCAGACTCACAGTTGATGGTCAGTGGCATTGGTTGGTCTAGCATGCTAGACTACATGGTATTGTGAAGGTTCATTGCTACGTTACTAGCAAACTGACCTTGGTGAGCATACACATAGCAGAATCAATCAATCAGTTGCTATTGATTGATTCTGTTACATGTATGCTCATCAAGATGGACTACACTAGCTTTTTGTTGCTATGCGTTTTATTTTCTTGAACTGATGCATGCACTTACTGCGCACCTGATGTGTTGTGGGCTCCTCTAATGTTGAGACTGTGACCTGTGAGCACACTAGGGCTGACCTGCCCTGGTCAAAACACTCCACACCCACATAATATTATGCATATGCATGAACATGTGCACACACACACATGTACAGGCTGCTAAGACATATATACATATTATAAGTGGTACATAGCTACAGAACACTCCGCACAGACAGACCCTTGAATCTGTATACTATACAACACAGTGCCATCTCATGTATATACAAGAGCGGGGGAATTCAAGGTGGAATAGCCTGATGCAGGATTGGAGCTAATAATATTCATAGCCAGGCAATGGATTATGCTGAATATTAATGAGAATGACTATATTTTCTACAGTCGAGACCCAAAATCGTTGTTTATATATACGTATACACCTAAAACATTCTACATGCAGCCTGACACATCAGTGAGCCATTATGCGTAGTTGGGTGATTCCTGAGGTGCTTTTCAAGGGAACCTCCCCACTAGTTTCCCACTCCACCCACCCATTACAAGCTTCACCTCACTGTTTTATTGAAGGGCCTACTTGAGGGAGAGCCCCGACACACTACATTGTCTCATTGTCACACATGACCACATACCATAACTGTAAATGAACACCTTATGTACAGTTTGGGAGGCAGGTTGCTAGGCTACTGTGTCTTGTGGTGTAATATGTCACAGACAGATGACATTTCCAGTACTACAGGTGGCCCCTGATGATGTGTGGGATTGTCCTCTGCTGACAAGAGCCAATGGAAGCCATCAGCATATTTGAGGGTTTGGTAATGATATTCATAGCAGTTACACAATGCGTATACTAATGGAGCTAGAGAATGACACACTACCTGTAGGATTTAGCAACATCATTTTCCAAGGCTGAGACGTACTAAATGAACCATTCTGGGTGGGGAAAATGTTAGGTGTTCCCCCCTGGGAACCCCCTGACTCTTTCCCACTCCACCCACCCATTACCAGTTTGACCTAACTGTTGTAGTGAAGGGCCTACTTGAGGGAGAGCCCCGACACACTACATTCTCTCATTGTCACACATGATCACATACGTACTGTAACTGTACACCTTATGTACAAAGTTGGGATACAGGTTGTTAGGTTACTGTGCCTTACATGAAACATGGCGTACGTAAGTATGTCGCTGTGTATCATCTTGTAGTCTCGTGTGCCACTCCTAGTTTTGTGCTGCGATTATTGCACCACAGCACAGTGAAAGCAATGCAAAGGAAGAGGGGCAGCACAGGAGACTAATCATCTCGTTCTTTGACTTCCCCCACACACACAACACACAACAACACAAGTCTGTGGGTTTCTGGTATGCATAACTATACAAGGCATACATAAATAGCAGTCTAAAGCTCCAGCAGCTGCAGTATACATGCAGTGGTGCAAGGTTTGCAGTGGCTAGCAGCTGTCTCCCTGGTAGTGTGCTTGAAACAGACATACTTATAGGTTGCAGTGTGGCAGAGGGCATGCTTACATCAGGTGTTGAGCTGGCGCAGCACGTGGGCTCATGGGAGTACCAGAGTGATATGCTGCCACGGATCCCTCCACCTCAGCAGGGCTCCATGCAGCTGTGTCCAGGGGACCCACTATGGGAAGCAGATCTGGTGAGACCATGCACACACAGTCTCATCCACACCATATCACACCACGCACATACACACACACACACACACACGCACACACACACGCACACGCACATGCACACGCACATGCACACACACCACACTGTAGCCACCATAAACATGTGTAACATTCTTTTAGAGAGCTTTTGCAATGAGTAGTGGCAGCGTGTGAACAAGCGGATGGATAGCACAAAACACAACTGGCCTGACCACTCACAAAACACACCATAGCCCAGTAGCAAAGTCGCTGTTGTGTCTCTACAAACAGCATTACACTAGCAGGCCTAGGACCACTGACAGATGGCCATTCAAGTGTTGAGGACCATTGTTACAATGGACACATGCGAGTAGGGGTGGGAGAACTTTGGGTGAACCAAACACAGAGTAGAACAAGCTGTTTTGTCAGTGGAAAAATTGTAAAAACTTCTTGTTGGGCAGACACAGTACTGAAGTCCAGGGGTAGTTTCTTGAGTGAAACATCCAGCATTGTATTTGCAATAGATGAAGAATAAGACAATTAGGAATGGCAGTCTCAAAGTGCACTATTGACAGCCGCAGGTGGGCACCCCTGGACCCATGTACAGCGAGGTCTACCCTGGCTACAGGACAAAAGACTTGGAGGCACCCAACTACCTAATTGGACCTCAGGGGACAGTCGAGTGAGGACAGTACAGATGGCGAGAACTTCATTAGGCGGCAGGATAGCTAGGCTGGGGGAGTTGGGAGGGAGAGTGGGGAGTGGGAGGTCTAGAGGGAAAGTGGGGAGTGGGAGGGTGAGAGGGAAAGTGGGGAGTGGGAGGTCTAGAGGGAAAGTGGGGAGTGGGAGGTCTAGAGGGAAAGTGGGGAGTGGGAGGAGGGAGATGGGTGGGTAAGGTGGGAGGGTGAGAGGGAGAGTGGGGAGTTGGAGGGTGAGAGGGAGAGTGGGGAGTGAGAGGGTGAGAGAGAGAGAGTGGGAGGATGAGAGGGAGAGTGGGAGGATGAGAGGGAGAGTGGGAGGATGAGAGGGAGAGTGGGAGGATGAGAGGGAGAGTGGGAGGATGAGAGGGAGAGTGGGAGGATGAGAGGGAGAGTGGGAGGATGAGAGGGAGAGTGGGAGGATGAGAGGGAGAGTGGGGAGGGTGGGGCCAGGGTATATACGTAGGTCATTGTGCTTCAGTTTTGAAGTTGGTCTTCCATTGTCTTCCTGCTACACAAATAGCATGCAGACGACACTGCACCTTGACAAGTATGGCGCACTCACTGTGTCAGTATGGGCTCTTATTAGGGAGGGCTCTTATCTAGTGGGCTCTGATCAGGGTAGGGCTTGCATATGGTGAGGGTCTTACCACAAGGGGCTCTTATCAGGTGGGCTCTTATCATATATAGTGGGGCTCCTGTTTCAGCTGACTCTCATTTACTCTCAATGCCACACAGGCAAACTGAGAACAACCCGGGACAGTTTGGGTTCACCACTAACTTTCCAGATGAGGTACGTACGTAAGACTAGGGTTCACCCTAACTAGCTCTCCCTCATCGGCTGTTCTCACTGGTGTCCTCCTTGTCCATAGAGAAAGCCTGCAAACCACACTTTGCAAACGGTGAAGAAGTAATGTAGTGCATTGACTGCTACTCTTTGTGTGTGTATGTGTGTGTGTGTGTGTGTGTGTGTGTGTGTGTGTCTGTGTGTATGTGTGTGTGTGTGTGTGTGTGTGTGTGTGTGTGTGTGTGTGTGTGTGTGTGTGTGTGTGTGTGTGTGTGTGTGTGTGTGCGTGTGTGCGTACTTGCTTGCATGCGTGCGCATGTAAATATTTACTGTAGGTATGCAAGGTGTGGTGTGAGTGCAACCATGTGAGGTGAGTTTATATGATGTGCTTAATGGGCATCTTCATATACCAGAAGTGTATATAAATACACTAAAACGTATGTACTGTATGATGGGTTACACACAGCAAAAGAAAGATGCCCATGATCCACAGCAATAGCATGTTCTACCCTCCTCCCTCAGTATTCTCAGCCTCTAGGGATGCTTCTAGTCACCCCAGACATTCCCAAGCAAGCAGAGAAGACAAAAGTAATATTTTGGACCAAAAGTATGATTGCCATAGCATGTTGGATGTACGTGCATGTATATTGTGAAGCTATGCATGGCAACCTCTGCTTGTGCAGTGGAGCTACCAGCTGCTGCAAGACTTCGGTTGATAGTAGTCTCAAATGACAAGTATGAGAGAAGAAATCCCATTAAGATGTGTCCCAACCACCAGCAGGAGTGGAACAAAGGTAAACACCATGTGTGAACAGTAGCAACTTTCACATATGTATTCACTACTTAGAGAAAATGTACGCTCCCTGTTGAGCCCATCTGTATCCAAATAAAGGAGGATCACACTACACGACTTGTATGTACAGTACTCTAACCGAGACTACGCAATTAGTCCAGTGCATCATTCCATGCTTAAGTTAGTGAGAGAAGAAAAGGTAATGCTCTGTGCTCCTGTCATCTGGTGGTTCAGTAGTACAACAGAAGGCACATACACTGGGCCACGTCTGTGCCGTGTGGCTTACACTCTGGTTATCCATGCATGCACCGGCCTCATGACAGAGCACTACATCATAGCAGTCAAGAACGACCAGGTGCTGTACGACTGCCACCACGGGCACCCTGTCCTGGTGGTTCCGGTTGGGTACTTTCAGAAGCAGAAAGGTAAGGCTCTAGATCAGATCAACTAATGCAGCCATTACATCACTGCCTCAGAAGACACGGTAGTGATGAACGAGTGCTCATATCTTGGACTACGTACACTAGCCTAGGAGTTTGGCAGATTGTTCTTGAACAAGACATTTCGACCCAGACTAGGGTCATCATCATGATGACCCTAGTCTGGGTCGAAATGTCTTATTCAAGAAGAATTGCCATCCGTCGAAACCCCAGGCTAGTGTGGTCCAAGATAGAGTACTAATTCTTTTTTTTAGCACTCAGGTACCATTTAAAGTGATGAACGAGTGCCACACAGTTCACACACAGGTCATGTGACTCCACCCACAGAGAGACACTGTGTGAGTGGAGAGGAAGGCTACAGCTACATTGGGAAGTTCTTCTTCCCTTGCAACACTTATGACTTGAAGCTGAAGAAGCAGAAGAAGAGTGTGCTGTTGGTGGCCTCGCTGGAAGTACCAAGTGGGAGTGATGCTGTGTGAGTGAGGGGTGGGAGTGAGGGAGGCAGCAAGTTGAGTAAGGGTGTGGTTAGTAGGAGAGTTGTCCAGGGAGGCCGGGAGTGGCATGAGTAGAGTGATTATGTGTGGGGGTGGTTAGACTAGATGTGCCAAGTGTTGTGCACAGGTTGTGCGTATGATTATGGATTGAGAACCTTACAAGCCAAGGAAATTGAGGGACAGATGTCGATTGTCACACAGTTACCAGATGTTTTGGCTCAATCTAGGGCCTTCATCAATATGGTACATCAAAGGTGCATCGCATGGTGACCTACGTATATATATATATACGAATAGGGCAGAGGGGACGGTGGGAAAAGGTGTGGGTGGGAGTACAGGTGGCTGTGTGGGTGGGTGTTTCCAAACCAACGCGGAGTTTGGGGTGAATATAGTGAGGAATGAGTGGTGAATAGATGGATTCAGGTGGGCTGAGGATGATAGATGTGGTGGCACAGAAGAATAAGAATGATAAGGGACTGGTAACTTGTGGGAGATAAGATACAATTGAAAATGGACAGTACTGCATACAGTAATGTCCTTTTACAATTGTATCTTATCTGAATCCATCTATTCACCATTAATTTCTCACTATACTCATCCCAAACTCTGCGTTGGTTTGTAAAACACACGCCCACACAGCCACCTGTATTCCTGCTCACATCTTTTTCCCACCCATGCCTTTTCCCGCTGTCCCCTCCCCCTATTTGTGTATATACGTAAGTCACACCATGCCATGTACCTTTGATGTACCGCTGCTGCTAGATTGAGCCGAAATGTCTGGTAACTGTGTGACAATCGACATCTGTCCCTCGACTTCCTTGAGTAGTGAGGGTTCTCAATCCCTAATCATGTCTACACCTAGCAACACAGAGATTTTCCAAGTGAGGTTGTGTGTAGTGTTAAGAGGCACAATTGGGATAGTGTGGAGCTGCAGGCATTCGCTAAGTGCAAGTGCCTGACACATTCATCTCACCACAGCAACCAATATCAATATCCATATCATCCGTAGCATGGGAATAGCTACTGTGAAAGTGTGCGTGTGTGCCAGTACAGGAAGAGACCAGAAAAAATTGGAGAAAAAATTGTCCGCCACCACATCCGCCACCTCTGTGAGTGCTGCTTCTCTCCCCGACAAAGGAACTGATGACTCTAACAGTGAAGGTGAGAAGGCAATGCAACTTGGTGAGTACTGTCAGACAATGTAAGGACTACTGCCATTCCAACAGTCTGCTCGTCTGACGGAGACGAACCGCCGACTCGCAAGAAGAAGAAGAAGATGGTTACTGATACTAGTGAAGCAGTGGGCAGCAGCTCAGGTGTGAGCAGTACTGGTCCCCCAGCCCCAGAAGGGGGAGTGTCCGGTAGAGGGGAGCCCACAGGTGCAACGAACCTGTTGCACGAGATGCAGTGAGCAGTGTTCACACACCACATGCACAGCAGTAGCTGAAAGGACCTTTTCCAGTGTGCTGTATGAGGCATACAGCACACACTGCACACACACATTGTACAGTACATTAGTGTGTGCGGTGTGTGCTATATGAGGCATACAGCACACACTGCTGCTGGTGCCTGAGCTGCAGACCATGGTGGCACATGCACTAGTAAGCTGCAAGAAAAAACGCCTGCAGCGAAATGTTTCGCGCCAAGTTTCACACATATGTACACATTCACTTGTGTGTAGTGCAAACAGTGCCAGCAATGATGACCTCATTGGCCAGCTGCAGTATGAAGCCTCCTCACACACACGCTTTACATGACAACACATGTATGTATCTGCATACCTTACTGCACCAGGGTCACACTCTGCAACAGAGTCAATTTCACATGCTTTACACTGTCAAAGACACCTATCCCTAACCCCCCCCCCCCTCCCCCCCCTAGTACGTATGAGTTGCATCCTCGCTAAGTCTACTTAGTTGCACCAGCATTGGCCCCAATTTTCACGTATGTGTGTTTACACTTGCAGACAGCTGAACATTCGGCTGCAGATGAGACTGAATCTACGTACCTCAGGAAGTGGATAGGAGCCAGATTACAAGCTGTATTGTGTAGTGCAATAATCACACTTATCTAGAATTAACATGCTAGTGTAGTGTAAACGGGACTAGTCTCATAAACATATTTGCACCTTTAGACACTTTGTTGTTTTCTTCTCTGCAGGTGTTGAAGGACCAGGCGTCTCACATAGTGCTAGCAACGGAGTACATTTTTGTACTGGTTTGTAGAAACATTCCGTTTCCCTCACACCTGGAGACTCCTTTATTAATTTGGTAGAGATTTATGTAGAGCAGATTCACAGTTGATTGTCAGTGGCATGGGTTGGTCTAGCATGCTAGACTACATGGTATTGTGAAGGTTCATTGCTATGTTGTGTGACAACTAGCAAACTGACCTTGGTGAGCATACACAGTTGTATGATGTTATAGAGGCTCATATAGTGCCCAGTGTGCGCACTAAAGTCTGCCTGCCCCTACTGAAACACTTCACACACACACACACACACACACACACACACACACACACACACACACACACACACACACACACACACACACACACACACACACACACACACACACACACACACACACACACACACACACACACACACACACACACACACACACACACACACACACACACACACACACACACACACACACACACACACACACACACACACACACACACACACACACACACACACACACACACACACACACACACACACACACACACACACACACACACACACACACACACACACACACACACACACACACACACACACACACACACACACACACACACACACACACACACACACACACACACACACACACACACACACACACACACACACACACACACACACACACACACACACACACACACACACACACACACACACACACACACACACACACACACACACACACACACACAACTGGCACACATATGGATTCTAAGTGGTAGCTACTGACTACTCCATGCACACAGACAGACCCTAAAATCCCTATACTATACAATAGTGACTTCTCCTGCATGTATAAG
>OX465054.1:4487302-4519802 GCA_949841015.1 Aplysina aerophoba
ATACATGTAACACTACTTGGCTGCATACACATGATGACCTGCTGTGTCCACAAAACAAGTAGCTGACTGAATGAATGAATACTTAAATAAAATATATCACAATCTGACAAAACAGAGGAATTGAACCATCATACGTACAGCATTAGGGGTGTCAAATAAACTCTATCCCTTCGAACCTACAGAGGCGAGAGGAGAGGAGGGGGGAGTGAGTGAGAGGGGGAGAGGAGGGGGAGTGAGTGAGAGGGAGGAGGGGGGAGTGAGTGAGAGGGGAGGAGGGGGGAGTGAGTGAGAGGGGAGGAGGGGGGAGTGAGTGAGAGGGGAGGAGGGGGGAGTGAGTGAGAGGGGAAGGAGGGGGGAGTTGAGTGAGAGAGGAGGGGGGGAGTGAGTGAGAGGAGAGGAGGGGGAGTGAGTGAGAGGAGAGGAGGGGAGTGAGTGAGTGGAGAGGGGAGGAGGGGGGAGTGAGTGAGAGGAGAGGAGGGGGGAGTGAGTGAGTGAGAGGGGAAGACGGGGGAGTGAGTGAGAGGGGAGGAGGGGGGAGTGAGTGAGAGGAGGAGGGGAGTGAGTGAGAGGGAAGGAGGGGGAGTGAGTGAGAGGGAAGGAGGGGGAGTGAGTGAGAGGGAAGGAGGGGGGGAGTGAGTGAGAGGGGAGGAGGGGGAGTGGAGGGGAGGAGGGGGGTGAGTGAGAGGGGAGGAGGGGGGAGTGAGTGAGAGGGAGAGAGGGGGGAGTGAGTGAGAGGGAAGGAGGAGGAGTGAGTGAGTGAGAGGGGAGGAGGGGGAGTGAGTGAGAGGAGAGGAGGGGGAGTGAGTGAGTGAGAGGGGAGGAGGGGGGAGTGAGTGAGAGGAGAGGAGGGGGAGTGAGTGAGTGAGAGGGGAAGAGGGGGAGTGAGTGAGTGAGAGGGAGAGGGGAGTGAGTGAGTGAGAGGGGAGGAGGGGAGCGAGTGAGTGAGAGGAGAGGAGGGGAGGGAGTGAGTGAGAGGGGAGGGGAAGTGAGTGAGTGAGAGGGAGGAGGGGGAGCGAGTGAGTGAGAGGAGAGGAGGGAGTGAGTGAGAGGAAGGAGGGGAGTGAGTGAGTGAGGAAGGAGGGGAGTGAGTGAGTGAGAGGGGAGGTGGGGGGAGTGAGTGAGAGGGAAGGAGGGGGGAGTGAGTGAGAGGGAAGGAGGGGGGGAGTGAGTGAGAGGGAAGGAGGGGGGAGTGAGTGAGAGGGGAGGAGGGGGAGTGAGTGAGTGAGAGGGGAGGAGGGGGAAGTGAGTGAGAGGAGAGGAGGGGGGAATGAGTGAGTGAGAGGGGAGCTGGCATGTAAACTGGTCTGACTGTTGCTGAATATGGGGTAGCCATGCTGTTGCATAATATAAGCATGCTATTGCATCACTCACTTGTAGCCACTAAGAATCTTCTGTTCATCCATGACAATGTGCCCATCAGACGTGAAAGCCATCACATCTGATCAGGAAGTTAAGAAACACACTACCAATTAGCAGATACACTTGTCTCACACAGAGCCGCCACATTAAAGAATTTAACATTCTCTTAGTCTCATGAACCAGACCCTGTGAAACGTCGGTTTGGTGCAGTTGCTCAATACGTACTTTATTGCCCCTCTAGGCATTAAACAAATCTTAGAGCCGCGTTAGAGACCTGAGTTGGAGAGACACGTTAGAGAGCTGTGTTAGAGAGCTGTGTTAGAGACCTGAGTTGGAGAGACACGTTAGAGAGCTGTGTTAGAGAGCTGTGTTAGAGAGCTGTGTTAGAGAGCTGTGTTAGAGAGCCGTGTTAGAGAGCCGTGTTTTGTGCATGTGCTAAGCAGTGCTGCATAATATACTGCGTTAGAGGGAGTTGAAAACTGCTATGTAAGTGAGGAGCAGCACAAACCCTTGGCCGCCATCAGATACACTGTATGTAGCTCCTTGTGCGAGCAAACTGTATGTAGCTCCTTGTGCGAGCAAACTGTATGTAGCAACGTTATGTACATACGTAGGTCACAAGACTACCTCCTGTGTGCGGTGTGTGGGGGGTGGGGTGGGGTGGGGTGCAGGGGGGAGGATACAGGAAGCAATTTGTCCTTTATTCTCTTCAGACTTGATTGCTAATATTAATCTATCTTGGGTGCCGGGGACAAATTTGAAAGAGGAAAACCCATGGTAGGGATTAATCTCCTGCAGTGGTGCAATAAACAACAGTGCACAATGAATGGGGGACACAGCAAATTACAGTGTGTGTCTGTGTGTGTGTGTGTGTGTGTGTGTGTGTGTGTGTGTGTGTGTGTGTGTGTTGTGTGTGTGTGTGTGTGTGTTGTGTGTGTGTGTGTGTGTGTGTGTGTGTGTGTGTGTGTGTGTGTGTGTGTGTGTGTGTGTCCGTGCGTGCGTGCATGCATGCATGTTCTTCAGCAACAACAACAAAAGAATCAAATTACATGTACAATGTTGCTAATTATTGTACACTATACGCACAAACACATGTTCACTACATATGCAAGTACACACATACATATGCAGACGATGTGGTTGGATGCTGTGTGCATTGTCACTCACACCAACTGTCATCACTTCCACACGCGAGAAGTCCTCTTCACAGATGAACATCAAGTTGGTCGCTCTGTGCTCGTCCTGCTCGTCATTGTACCTGAAGAAAGAGGCGGGTTCGGGGTCACAGGTGTTCGACCAAGGGGCGGGGCTGCTCTGCGCACAGGCCCCACACCTGGAGAACAGTCTTATGTGGCCTACTCAAGTCTTGTGGGGAGACTATTTGTGTGGCCTACGTGTACCCTATTCCTGCCTCCATTTTACAAGCTGATGTCATTGGTCTGCAGCCAGTGATGGCAGTTTGTGAAAATTGAGGCAGGAATAGGGTTGGCCATGCGAGACTGTTGAACACAGGTGTCCTGTACTCAAGGTGTGGGGAGGCTACTCAAGGTGTCCCCTGTGCGGAGGCTACTCAAGGTGTCCCCTGTGGGGAGGCTACTCAAGGTGTCCCCTATGGGGAGGCTACTCAAGGTGTCCCCTGTGGGGAGGCTACTCAAGGTGTCCACTGTAGGGAGGCTACTCAAGGCGTCCGCTGTGGGGAGGCTACTCAAGGTGTCCCCTGTGGGGAGGCTACTCAAGGTGTCCCCTGTGGGGAGGCTACTCAAGGGTCCCCTGTGGGGAGGCTACTCAAGGTGTCCCCTGTGGGGAGGCTACTCAAGGTGTCCCCTGTGGGGAGGCTACTCAAGGCGCCCGCTGTGGGGAGGCTACTCAAGGTGTCCCCTGTGGGGAGGCTACTCAAGGTGTCCCCTGTGGGGAGGCTACTCAAGGTGTCCCCTGTGGAGAGGCTACTCAAGGTGTCCGCTGTGGGGAGGCTACTCAAGGTGTCCCCTGTGGGGAGGCTACTCAAGGGGCCCGCTGTGGGGAGGCTACTCAAGGTGTCCCCTGCGGGGAGGCTACTCAAGGTGTCCCCTGTGGGGAGGCTACTCAAGGTGTCCCCTGTGGGGAGGCTACTCAAGGTGTCCCCTGTGGGGAGGCTACTCAAGGTGTCCCCTGTGGGGAGGCTACTCAAGGTGTCCCCTGTGGGGAGGCTACTCAAGGTGTCCCCTGTGGGGAGGCTACTCAAGGCGTCCGCTGTGGGGAGGCTACTCAAGGTGTCCCCTGTGGGGAGGCTACTCAAGGTGTCCCCTGTGGGGAGGCTACTCAAGGGTCCCCTGTGGGGAGGCTACTCAAGGTGTCCCCTGTGGGGAGGCTACTCAAGGTGTCCCCTGTGGGAAGGCTACTCAAGGCGCCCGCTGTGGGGAGGCTACTCAAGGTGTCCCCTGTGGGGAGGCTACTCAAGGTGTCCCCTGTGGGGAGGCTACTCAAGGTGTCCGCTGTGGGGAGGCTACTCAAGGTGTCCCCTGTGGGGAGGCTACTCAAGGGGCCCGCTGTGGGCAGGCTACTCAAGGTGTCCCCTGTGGGGAGGCTACTCAAGGTGTCCCCTGCGGGGAGGCTACTCAAGGTGTCCCCTGTGGGGAGGCTACTCAAGGTGTCCCCAAGGTGTCCCCTGCGGGGAGGCTGCTCAAGGTGTCCCCTGCGGGGAGGCTGCTCAAGGTGTCCCCTGCGGGGAGGCTGCTCAAGGTGTCCCCTGCGGGGAGGCTGCTCAAGGTGTCCCCTGCGGGGAGGCTGCTCAAGGTGTCCCCTGCGGGGAGGCTGCTCAAGGTGTCCCCTGCGGGGAGGCTGCTCAAGGTGTCCCCTGCGGGGAGGCTGCTCAAGGTGTCCCCTGCGGGGAGGCTGCTCAAGGTGTCCCCTGTGGGGAGGTTGCTCAAGGTGTCCCCTGTGGGGAGGCTACTCAAGGTGTCCCCTGTGGGGAGGCTACTCAAGGTGTCCGCTGTGGGGAGGCTACTCAAGGTGTCCCCTGTGGGGAGGCTACTCAAGGTGTCCCCTGTGGGGAGGCTACTCAAGGTGTCCCCTGTGGGGAGGCTACTCAAGGTGTCCCCTGTGGGGAGGCTACTCAAGGTGTCCGCTGTGGGGAGGCTACTCAAGGTGTCCGCTGTGGGGAGGCTACTCAAGGTGTCCGCTGTGGGGAGGCTACTCAAGGTGTCCCCTGTGGGGAGGCTACTCAAGGCGCCCGCTGTGGGGAGGCTACTCAAGGTGTCCCCTGTGGGGAGGCTACTCAAGGTGTCCCCTGTGGGGAGGCTACGCAAGGTGTCCCCTGTGGGGAGGCTACTCAAGGTGTCCCCTGTGGGGAGGCTACTCAAGGTGTCCCCTGTGGGGAGGCTACTCAAGGTGTCCCCTGTGGGGAGGCTACTCAAGGTGTCCCCTGTGGGGAGGCTACTCAAGGTGTCCCCTGTGGGGAGGCTACTCAAGGTGTCCCCTGTGGGGAGGCTACTCAAGGTGTCCCCTGTGGGGAGGCTACTCAAGGTGTCCGCTGTGGGGAGGCTACTCAAGGTGTCCGCTGTGGGGAGGCTACTCAAGGTGTCCGCTGTGGGGAGGCTACTCAAGGTGTCCCCTGTGGGGAGGCTACTCAAGGCGCCCGCTGTGGGGAGGCTACTCAAGGTGTCCCCTGCGGGGAGGCTACTCAAGGTGTCCCCTGCGGGGAGGCTACTCAAGGTGTCCCCTGCGGGGAGGCTACTCAAGGTGTCCCCTGCGGGGAGGCTACTCAAGGTGTCCCCTGCGGGGAGGCTACTCAAGGTGTCCCCTGCGGGGAGGCTACTCAAGGTGTCCCCTGCGGGGAGGCTACTCAAGGTGTCCCCTGCGGGGAGGCTACTCAAGGTGTCCCCTGCGGGGAGGCTACTCAAGGTGTCCCCTGCGGGGAGGCTACTCAAGGTGTCCCCTGCGGGGAGGCTACTCAAGGTGTCCCCTGCGGGGAGGCTACTCAAGGTGTCCCCTGCGGGGAGGCTACTCAAGGTGTCCCCTGCGGGGAGGCTACTCAAGGTGTCCCCTGCGGGGAGGCTACTCAAGGTGTCCCCTGCGGGGAGGCTACTCAAGGTGTCCCCTGCGGGGAGGCTACTCAAGGTGTCCCCTGCGGGGAGGCTACTCAAGGTGTCCCCTGCGGGGAGGCTACTCAAGGTGTCCGCTGCGGGGAGGCTACTCAAGGTGTCCCCTGTGGGGAGGCTACTCAAGGTGTCCCCTGTGGGGAGGCTACTAAAGGTGTCCCCTGTGGGGAGGCTACTCAAGGTGTCCCTTGTGGGGAGGCTACTCAAGGTGTCTGCTGTGGGGAGGCTACTCAAGGTGTCCCCTGTGGGGAGGCTACTCAAGGTGTCCGCTGTGGGGAGGCTACTCAAGGTGTCCCCTGCGGGGAGGCTACTCAAGGTGTCCCCTGCGGGGAGGCTACTCAAGGTGTCCCCTGCGGGGAGGCTACTCAAGGTGTCCCCTGCGGGGAGGCTACTCAAGGTGTCCCCTGCGGGGAGGCTACTAAAGGTGTCCCCTGCGGGGAGGCTACTCAAGGTGTCCCCTGTGGGGAGGCTACTCAAGGTGTCCCCTGTGGGGAGGCTACTCAAGGTGTCCCCTGCGGGGAGGCTACTCAAGGTGTCCCCTGCGGGGAGGCTACTCAAGGTGTCCCCTGCGGGGAGGCTACTCAAGGTGTCCCCTGCGGGGAGGCTACTCAAGGTGTCCCCTGCGGGGAGGCTACTCAAGGTGTCCCCTGCGGGGAGGCTACTCAAGGTGTCCCCTGCGGGGAGGCTACTCAAGGTGTCCCCTGCGGGGAGGCTACTCAAGGTGTCCCCTGCGGGGAGGCTACTCAAGGTGTCCCCTGCGGGGAGGCTACTCAAGGTGTCCCCTGCGGGGAGGCTACTCAAGGTGTCCCCTGCGGGGAGGCTACTCAAGGTGTCCCCTGCGGGGAGGCTACTCAAGGTGTCCCCTGCGGGGAGGCTACTCAAGGTGTCCCCTGCGGGGAGGCTACTCAAGGTGTCCCCTGCGGGGAGGCTACTCAAGGTGTCCCCTGCGGGGAGGCTACTCAAGGTGTCCCCTGCGGGGAGGCTACTCAAGGTGTCCCCTGCGGGGAGGCTACTCAAGGTGTCCCCTGCGGGGAGGCTACTCAAGGTGTCCCCTGCGGGGAGGCTACTCAAGGTGTCCCCTGCGGGGAGGCTACTCAAGGTGTCCCCTGCGGGGAGGCTACTCAAGGTGTCCCCTGCGGGGAGGCTACTCAAGGTGTCCCCTGCGGGGAGGCTACTCAAGGTGTCCCCTGTGGGGAGGCTACTCAAGGAGTCCCCTGCGGGGAGGCTACTCAAGGTGTCCCCTGTGGGGAGGCTACTCAAGGTGTCCCCTGCGGGGAGGCTACTCAAGGTGTCCCCTGCGGGGAGGCTACTCAAGGTGTCCCCTGCGGGGAGGCTACTCAAGGTGTCCCCTGTGGGGAGGCTACTCAAGGTGTCCCCTGCGGGGAGGCTACTCAAGGTGTCCCCTGTGGGGAGGCTACTCAAGGTGTCCCCTGTGGGGAGGCTACTCAAGATGTCCCCTGTGGGGAGGCTACTCAAGGTGTCTGCTGTGGGGAGGCTACTCAAGGTGTCCCCTGTGGGGAGGCTACTCAAGGTGTCCGCTGTGGGGAGGCTACTCAAGGTGTCCCCTGTGGGGAGGCTACTCAAGGTGTCCCCTGCGGGGAGGCTACTCAAGGTGTCCCCTGCGGGGAGGCTACTCAAGGTGTCCCCTGCGGGGAGGCTACTCAAGGTGTCCCCTGCGGGGAGGCTACTCAAGGTGTCCCCTGCGGGGAGGCTACTCAAGGTGTCCCCTGTGGGGAGGCTACTAAAGGTGTCCCCTGTGGGGAGGCTACTCAAGGTGTCCCTTGTGGGGAGGCTACTCAAGATGTCCCCTGTGGGGAGGCTACTCAAGGTGTCTGCTGTGGGGAGGCTACTCAAGGTGTCCCCTGTGGGGAGGCTACTCAAGGTGTCCCCTGTGGGGAGGCTACTCAAGGTGTCCCCTGCGGGGAGGCTACTCAAGGTGTCCCCTGCGGGGAGGCTACTCAAGGTGTCCCCTGCGGGGAGGCTACTCAAGGTGTCCCCTGCGGGGAGGCTACTCAAGGTGTCCCCTGCGGGGAGGCTACTCAAGGTGTCCCCTGCGGGGAGGCTACTCAAGGTGTCCCCTGCGGGGAGGCTACTCAAGGTGTCCCCTGTGGGGAGGCTACTCAAGGTGTCCCCTGTGGGGAGGCTACTCAAGGTGTCCCCTGTGGGGAGGCTACTCAAGGTGTCCCCTGCGGGGAGGCTACTCAAGGTGTCCTCTGCGGGGAGGCTCACTGCAGCAGCAGCTTTTAAGCAGCAAGTGTGCTAACGTGTCACACAATAGCAGTACAGCTGTAACCGCAGCACTCTGTACAAAGTGTATGTAATTGGTTTGTAATCTTGTGCGTGCGTGTGTGTGCGCTGCCTTCACTTACGTCTCCTTGCTGGCCCTTCTGGGGAGGAAGAACCATTTCTTGTGAACAGAGCTCCAGCATCCTGACTCATGGATGACGTAACTGTGAGCGGAGGGAGTGGAGAGGTGGGAAGAACACTGAAGGAAGCACCAGTCACGCGTCATCTTCTTTACACTTCCTCCTGCTGCAATACAATAAACACCTCACTCTCCACTCACTGTACACCCACACACCCTCACTCACCCTCAAACACACCCTCACTTACTCACCTCCCACACCCTCACCCACACCCTCTCACCCCCACACCTTCACACATGTACCCTCTCCCATGGAGCCTCACACACACCCTCTCCCAGTTACCCTCACCCCACCCCCTCTCCCAGTCACCCTCACCCCTCACCCCTCACCCCCTCACCCAGGGTGCTGTATTCCCACGCTGCTCATCATGGCCGCATAGTACCCCTCCCAGCTGACGTGGTCTGCGTGTCCCGTGTACCACACCACCTTGATGTATTGCGGGTTGGCGTTCAGCACCTCCTGTAGACAACATACATACATACATACATACATACATACATACATACATACATACATACATACATACATACATACATACATACATACATACATACATACATACATACATACATACATACATACATACATACATACATACATACATACATACATGCATGCATACATATGTACATACATACATACATACATACATACATACATACATACATACATACATACATACATACATACATACATACATACATACATACATACATACATACATACATACATGCATGCATACATATGTACATACGTATGAAGCAGTGGACACTTGTGGATTCACTCGTGAGTCACTCACTGGTTGAGCATGCCCTCACGCACACACACACGCACACACACTCACCCCAGTGGTTGTGGTCCACACCTTCCCCAGTCCTCCCACATAGAGGCGTTCATTCTTTACAGTCATCCACTCTCCCTTGAACCCTTTGGCAGTGTGACCGTTGCCATCAGAGAGGACAACCCAGGGAATTAGCAGGTAGGAAGAGTCACTGGGATACAACTCATACACTGATGGAGAGAAAAGGAGAGACCCAGCCCAGTGTACGTACGTCAGTGCGTATGTACATATGTATGGATGCAATACCAGAGGAGATGTTGCCATCACTTGTGGCCTGTTATTGCAGTCCAACAGTTGTGACCACCTCCCACCTAATCCCATGCAGTGGTAGTCTGGCCCGCTAGACCAATTTTCCCACCGTGGCGATAAGTTACGCCGACAAGTTGGGCCTAGCAGGCAGACTACTGCAGTGGATGCCAACACTACCCATGACTCTCTCTCCAAAACTGTCACACCACTGTACACTCATCACCAATCCCACACATGTATGCTACACACCACACGTGTCCTACACCACAGCCCACACCACATAGCCTTGTAAACTAGACCTCACCCGTTGGTCGGCCATTTATTCATGACGTCACATGGTTATAAATGGCCGGTGAACGGGTGGGTCAAGTTCAGGAGACTACACACCCCACATTCGCACCCACTGTGCTAACCTATCCCGGATCGGTCATCCACTGTCAGTAACCGCCCGTCAAACACAACAAGCTCTGACAACTCTGCTCCCCTCCCTCCATCAGCTTTCTTGGTGTCCAAAGGAATCTGAGGGAGGTGCGAACAAGTTAAGATCTAAGAGCACTACATTCAAGGAGCCATGTACCAACACACAAGACATTTGACACAGCATTCTGGTCAGTCTTCTCAGGAGGGGTGACTCTTAGAGAACACAACACACATCACTGTACGTGGCTATGAAGGTACGAATGCTGGTAGTGATGTCAAGCATTCACTGTACGTGGTGGCTATGAATGTACGAATGCTGGTAGTGATGTCAAGCATTCACTGTACGTGGTGGCTATGAATGTACGAATGCTGGTAGTGATGTCAAGCATTCACTGTACGTGGTGGCTATGAATGTACGAATGCTGGTAGTGATGTCAAGCATTCACTGTACGTGGTGGCTATGAAGGTACGAATGCTGGTAGTGATGTCAAGCATTCACTGTACGTGGTGGCTATGAATGTACGAATGCTGGTAGCGATGTCAAGCATTCACTGTACGTGGTGGCTATGAAGGTACGAATGCTGGTAGCGATGTCAAGCATTCACTGTACGTGGTGGCTATGAATGTACGAATGCTGGTAGTGATGTCAAGCATTCACTGTACGTGGTGGCTATGAATGTACGAATGCTGGTAGTGATGTCAAGCATTCACTGTACGTGGTGGCTATGAAGGTACGAATGCTGGTAGTGATGTCAAGCATTCACTGTACGTGGTGGCTATGAATGTACGAATGCTGGTAGTGATGTCAAGCATTCACTGTACGTGGTGGCTATGAAGGTACGAATGCCGGTAGTGATGTCAAGCATTCACTGTACGTGGTGGCTATGAAGGTACGAATGCTGGTAGTGATGTCAAGCATTCACGTAGCACAGCACATTGTAGTTGTACAACGTTTTGACCACAAAGGTCTCTGCCAGGCACGAAAAGCACAAAATGCTGAAACTGTTCTTGTACCCAATGAAGACCTTTGTGGTTGACACGTTGTACACTTACAATCTACAGTGCTACGTACGCGAATGCTTGACATCAATACTGCCGTTCAAGCCGTAGCCACGAGCCTCTACCACGTCATTTAATGCACGTATGGAGTTGAATAAGGTGCATACATACTTAGCTACAGTTGCAGTGGCAATGTAATAGTACTGAATATTAATATTAATATTTATAGAAGTGTTATTTCAAGCTTTTTAATTATTCTATTCTATTATAATCATCATTATGATAATCATTTATATATCTATTTTAGAATTATTCTTAATACACACGGTATACATCAGATTACAGACACAAGAGTGTCTGTCTATGGTTGAGTCCTTTAATGTTGGGCAGAATGTGAAATATGTAAGTACACTGTGTACATGTTGGCTTATTACATGTGAGTGTACGAGCGTATATTACGTACGCATATCACTAGTCATTCACTGCCTTTCACAGCTTCTGAAACCTCAGGAAAGTTTGTGAGACCCCTTCTGGCCACTGTGCACCAACGTAACACGACTGATAGACCTACGTACACACACCTGGCCCCTTGGCCCTTTGCAAACAGAGAACTTGCAGAAGGTGCTCGTACATATGTTCTCTGACTCACTTACCAGGTCATTGTCCCAGGTCACAGACACACTGTAGCCACCACTGCCAGTGGTTACAACGCTGACGCGTCCCTTTAGAAGGTAGCTCCTCCAGAGGTCCTTGTCCCCCACCTTGGAGTTGGTGTCCGGGTCTGCCACCACTGCAATCTGGTACTGCCAACCGCCATCCACCTCTGCAAAGAGAAGATAGGGGAGGTGTATGTATCGGGTATAGGGGAGGTGTATGTATGGGGGTATAGGGGAGGTGTATGTATGGGGGTATAGGGGAGGTGTATGTATGGGGGTATAGGGGAGGTGTATGTATGGGGGCATAGGGGAGGTGTATGTATGGGGGTATAGGGAGGTGTATGTATGGGGGTATAGGGAGGTGTATGTATGGGGGTATAGGGAGGTGTATGTATGGGGGTACAGGGGAGGTGTATGTATGGGGGTATAGGGGAGGTGTATGTATGGGGGTATAGGGGAGGTGTATGTATGGGGGTATGGGGAGGTGTATGTATGGGGGTATAGGGAGGTGTATGTATGGGGGTATAGGGGAGGTGTATGTATGGGGGTATATAGGGGATGTGTATATATGGGGGTACAGGGGAGGTGTATGTATGGGGGCATAGGGGGGTGTATGTATGGGGGTATAGGGGAGGTGTATGTATGGGGGTATATAGGGGATGTGTATATATGGGGGTACAGGGGAGGTGTATGTATGGGGGCATAGGGGAGGTGTATGTATGGGGGTATAGGGAGGTGTATGTATGGGGGTATAGGGAGGTGTATGTATGGGGGTACAGGGGAGGTGTATGTATGGGGGTATAGGGGAGGTGTATGTATGGGGGTATAGGATGTGTATGTATGGGGGTATACAATGGAACCTCTTTATAAAGGACATCTCTCTAACCGCTCTAATGAGGACACCTCTGTAACCGCTCTAATGAGGACTCTGTCTGCACTCCCAACCACATACAGTGGAACCTCCCTATAGAGGAGACCATCGGGACCCAGCTGGCTGTCCCTAATTCGAGGCAGATTTGTAAAGAGCTCTATGCGGTTGGGACTGCAGACAATGTCCTCATTAGAGAGGTGTCCCTTACTCAGAGTGTCCTTTATGGAGAGGTTCCACTGTAGTGAGCATACACACAGCCATACGTACAACAAGGGAGTGTGAGGGGACAGTGGTCTGCACGGTCCGGCATGTAGTGTGACCGTGTGTACAACAAGGGAGTGTGAGGGGACAGTGGTCTGCACGGTCTGGCATGTAGTGTGACTGTGTGTACAACAAGGGAGTGTGAGGGGACAGTGGTCTGCATGGTCTGGCATGTAGTGATGACCGTGTGTACAACAAGGGAGTGTGAGGGGACAGTGGTCTGCATGGTCTGGCATGTAGTGATGACTGTGTGTACAACAAGGGAGTGTGAGGGGACAGTGGTCTGCAACGGTCCGGCATGTAGTGATGACTGTGTGTACAACAAGGGAGTGTAAGGGGACAGTGGTCTGCATGGTCTGGCATGTAGTGATGACTGTGTGTACAACAAGGGAGTGTGAGGGGACAGTGGTCTGCACGGTCTGGCATGTAGTGATGACTGTACAGTATAGCGAAGTGGTGAACCTTCTGGGGCAGTAATGAGGTCTATGATTCATAGTACGTATGTAGATAGACGTTGACACAGCCTTCTAAACTTTTGACGTTAAATTGCATCAATTTTCACTCCATTCATCTACTTCCAGAGCACCACTGCTCATGCCCACACACACATTAGCTTACTTGTGAATACCTTCACTACTACCATACCTATGCATGTACATACACACATAGATACATACATATATACATTTGCATACAATATACGTAGTTCTGGCAACAGAGGCATGGCTGGCATGTACTCAAGGGGTGAGCAATTTGGTACATACCACACTCTCAGTGGTGTCACCACACGGTGGATGCCGCAGTCTCTTGTGGCAAGCCTCCACCCACCACCTCCACTTTACTTTAATGCATGCGTGGACCTTCTTTCACAGTGACGGCCACAAAGAACAGTGTCCTGGTTTTTGGTGCAGTCTTACGTAACCAGCCCCACTTCCTGCATTCTGCGCTATAAAGACCAGACTAGTTGGTGTAGAGATGACATCATACACTTATGGCTGTGTCAGTGGTAAGTTAAGCAACCTCTCAGGTGTGATCATGTGCCAAGGATCCTGATCACACCATGTGGATGCCAGGGATTTGAAAATTGATGCAACTTCACATCAGTGGTGCACAGTTGACTAAATAAGCATGCACGAATAACAACCATCCATTCTGAAGGACCTTGGCCGGCTAGGTTGCATGACTGGTTGACCTCGTGGAAGTCACTAGCCAAAGAGATTTTTAATTCACCAAAAGTTTGTCAGCTGTCTGCTGCCTTGTTCAGTCACTGAAGAGGGTAGCTGAGTCGGCTAGCAATAAAGTCCGGTGAATTCAGAACCTTTTTAGCAAGTGAACTCTGCGAGATCTACCAGTAACGACTACCCACTTACTCAACGAGCCCCTCCCGAGCGTTCTCTCTCGCACGCGCTCAGTCTCACACACGGCACCACTCACAAAGCCGGGTTCAGATGACTTCGGGAAGTGTGAACCCGCACCTGGCCTTCATCTTATCAACTATAAGGCACTCACATAACACAACAGATAACTAACTCACTTGTCGGCTTCGTTAAAGGGTAGGTGCTATTGTAGGACCGGCCGAAAAAAGCCTTGCTAGTCCGCCGAACAAAGATACGAGCAGTCTCTGACTCGTTGACTGGCAGGAGCACCACGACCAGTAGCAGGCACACCAGAAGAAGCAGGGCGAACGTGGCTCTTTGAAAGAGTGACATTCGCTTCTGCTCTAACCGGTTCATAATGCGCCGTCGGCACAGTCTCCACGCTTTCCACAGCTTTAGTCTGGACGGTTGTCGTCAGGACGCCATAATGTGTGGTGACGTCATTGTAAAAAAATGGCCGGCTATGTTGGCGAGAAGTGCGGAGTGAAATTCAAACCGCTTTCTCTGGTAATGCTGTACAGGTCGAGCAAAGGAGGTGATCAATGCATGTAAACGGTGAACATTTGAGTAATGTATTGGCTGCTAAATATCTAGCAGTGACGTTTGCTGTGCAAATTTGTGCAGGAAAATTGAGAAAACGTATGATGCCGCTCCGGGAACTGGATGAATTTGTGGAGTAAGAGGCAAATGAGTGTATTGAATATTATCTGCTTTGTTTCTGGTACTGCTTAGGCCTGAGCCCAGTGAATGTGTGTGTGTAGAGCAGGTGCAGCGTTGAGTGGTGTGGCGGTGTGTAATGCCTCCCCCTCCCCCGGTCTCTCGTTCGCAGCATGGACTCGTACGCAAAGCACCTCTGCCAACACGAGCGCCATGGGGCTTACCTGAGACTGCTCCCCCATGCCCAGGTGCGCACCACACCAGTCATGTTGTACATACGTACATACTACATACGTACGTACGTAGCTACACACACCAGTGTTGTTAGCAGGTGTGTGTAGGTATATACACAGCTTTGCTGGCTGTGTAAGTGTTCAAGACTCCATTTAATTGTCAATGCTCTAAGCACTAACACACCACCACAAAGCGGTTCCACCAGTATTTAATGACTAGGTAGTTCTAACTTCTATACTTGTATGAGTTGGGTCGATTATCCTTCTGCAGTGTCTAGTCGACCTTTCACTGAGTCACTCTGCTGTGTGCAACTGTTACATGTAGCAATGCTGCCTAGTGTGGGACACGAGGTTCTCGGTGCCTGTTGCGCAATACATGCTGCCAACAATCAGCTGCAGCAATGGGCCAAATCAGAAGACACCAACATTGATCATTGAATGCACTATATTTCCTTTTCAATCGCTGAATACAACAGTCTGTCCTCATGCGCATGTATGCATGGCTTTCTAGCGTCACATGCAGTCCCATCTCATCGCCTGGTGGCTACTGTGCTTCTCTCTTACAGCTTGTGTCTTTGCTCGAGCGGGCGAAGGAGGGACCTGGTAGCATTGGCAGAAAACCCATCCCACATCTTACAATGAGCAAGCCTTCCACCTTTGATGGTAGCGTTGTACCCTTTCAAGAGAAGACCAACCGCCCTCTACAACCCCTGAGTGACTCTAAGGCAGCAGAGGGAAAGGCGCATAGTGAGCTCTTAGACCTTAGCAGCCTTCCCACTCTCGGTAGGCAGCCTCTCTCAGCACAGAGACCCTTACCAACAGCACAGTTGGACGAAAAGAGTTTGGATGACCTACTTCAGGACATCAGTGGACTGTCGGAAGAATCACCAAAAGAGAATCCCTCACGTAGTGCAGCTAGCAGGAAGAAGGAGGAGGATGACTTCCATTCTGATTTTGAGGATGATGCAGTTGGGAATGAGTTTGAGGACCTGAACCTAGCTCCTGATGAGGTGGTGAAGCAGAAGAAGAAGGAAATGGATGTACTGTTTGAATCAAACAGGATCCGTCCCGGTGACGAAGGATGGCAGTATGACAAGGAGGTGGATTTTGGAGGGAGTGATGTAGAAGGCAAGCTCTCCTGTGGGTGGGACAATGAGTCCGGAGAAGACAGTGACCTTGTGTTCTAGGCCACATGTGCATGCAGCAGCTGTCACCCGTTGACTGTTGTGTTGGGCTTCTGTGTGACTTGTGTACTGCAGTCATGCAGTGTAAATTGCACTGTTCATTCATCCATGTACATAATATGTTGTGATATGTTGTAATATGTTGTAAAATGCTGTCCTTTTGTGTGTATCCAGCATGTAGACTCTGTTGCATGTTTTACTTTATTTATTGACCAGATGAGTTATTGGTTTAGCGATTACAACGCTGTTCTACGTATGTTATGGGCCTGTATGTGTAATTCAGTTAGCTACATGTATGATAACATGTAATTGTGTGTGTAATTCACTAACACACTGCTGTGGTACAAGCTCTTGGTCACACTGGGCTTGTCATGATGTGTGAATTGGACCTACAAAACATGTTCCCCCGTGCAGTCCAAATATTCCAACAGGCTTCACATACGTAGCAACAATGAACAGTAGTGAAGGCCTTTGTTAGCTAGCTACACAAAGAGTTTTAATTGACCTAAAAGGCCTTCTTGGTCAAATGTCCTACTACTCGATAACTATTAGCTACGTAATTGTTGCTACACGAAGGATATTATATTATTATATATTAATCAAGCTCTTATCATCAATTATGTACAGTTTATACACATTGTCAAGCAAGCCCTTTCTATATGTACGTGCATATATACAATTTCATGTTTACATGTAATTGTATTTCTGTGTTCTGTCCTTGATTGTTCTCACTGTTCAATCATTCAAACACGCACATAATTCTTATATTATGCATCAATCAGTTACAATGTACTGATGTACGCAAGAAGTGAAAGGCAAAGATTCATGAGCAGAATTAAATGCTGCATCATGCACTACAAAGCAATTTAGTACATGAGAGAGAGGCCTACAAGTGACCTAGAGAATCGAAGCTGCATACACGCATACATACGTGTATACATAAAACATGTAATGCATGATAAAAACTGTGCAGTAATACATAATCATTATACAAACTGGGTAAATACAGTTCTCAGGCGTATAGTTAAAAGTTTTCTTTTTTGAAAGTGAGAATGTCAAATTTTGAAGATTTGTACACGAGCGTTGTTGTATTCTGTGACAAGGAGGTACCCCTGAGTGTCCACTGCCAGGGCCGTCGGATTCCACAGACACCCAAGCTCCAGCCCTTGGTGGCCAAACACACCCACCACATCACCGCGCTCTGAGAAGACTGCAATTCTGTTGTTCCCATTGTCAGCCACAAAGATCCTTCCGTTGTCCGTGGTAGTCACATGACGGGGGTAGTTGAGTAGGGTGTGTCCAAATTCACTGATGTACACTCCCTCAGTAGTGAAGACCTGAATTCGAGAGCTGCCCCAATCACTCACAAAGAGATGGAGGCCGCTGGAGGAGATAGCAAGGCCGCTGGGGCGGTCAAATTGTCCCTGTCCACTACCCTTGGATCCAAATGTGTGAAGAAGGCGGCCATCTTGAGAGAAGACAGCAATGCGGTGGTTGTAAGTGTCAGCGACGTAGACCCGCTGATCCGCTTTGCGGATGACCACATCGCTGGCACCACTCAGCTGACGACCTTGCCAGAAACGACGCAAAAACTTTCCTTCTTCAGAGAAAACTTCAATTCCATTGTCGTTGGCAACAAAGAGGTCTCCCTCCTCATTGGTTGTCAGTCCCCGAGGGTACCACATTGACCCACGCTGCCCAAAGTTCATCGTCGCAGTGTGTGTTCTCTGCCTGTCAAAGACATGGATTTGCCCACTGCTGTTGTCCGACACGAATATGGTTCCATTGCGGGAGACGGCAATTCCCCAGAGCCGACTGGGGATGGCAGGGAACTTGAGGAACCCCTGGCTAATACCGTATTCACTGCTGATGTCAATACTGGCATCATAACTTGGTGGGGGTGGGTCTAAAGGTGAGTCACCATCGTCAGTCAATTTCACCAGTGGAGAGGGGCTGCCCTGAATGTGGCAACCATTGACCATGATACACAATTCAAAGTCACCTTTTAGGTTGGTCTTCTCCATAGTGATGGTATACTGACCATTCCCCCTGTCTTCCACCTTGGCTTGGATGGCCGGCCCTGCGGCTGGAGGCCTGGGGCGGAGGAAGGCCTCAACCCTCTCCCCTCCACCGCTGCAGGGGATGTTGCTGCTGTCCACTGCAGTCAGGTTCAACACCACTGGCTGCGAGGCAATCTGGCACACTGCATCCAGTTTCGGGTCCACTACGCAGTTGAGAGGGGAGGCACCCTCTTCAATGCATCCCAGCTTTCCAATGGCTGCCATAACTATCTCACTTTGTTCCGTATCTGCCACAAACCCAATACACGGTGACACTATCAAATTAAAGCACTCTTGATTGTCTGATCGAATCAATGCCTCCTTCTTATGAACCACCAGTGGATTAAGAGGTAGGGCCTGATGCGTGTCTCCGCCTTGCAAGAGATACACGGATCCTCTGGCGCTCTCTAGATTGTCTTTCTCTTTGGCACACTGCTGCATCTTCTTGCTGAAGTATTGCTCCTTCTGCTGTGTCACACACTCCACTTCCTGTTTCATTTCCTCCTCTCTCCTCCCCAGGGCATCATGGAAACTGCTAAAGAATGTGTGCAGTTGATCAAATGCTTTCTTGCTGTGATGGTCCACAGACTTCTGTAGGGCTGCACACTCATCCATCGCTTTCTCATACCGCACACAGTAATCCTTAGCTGTGCTCTCAAACGACTTCATCATGTCTGCCGCTCGACTCAGTACTGCGTCATCAATCACTTTCAAACTGTGGGAAGCCGACATCCCCTCACCTGCCGCACACACCTTGCAGAAAACACAGCTGCAGTGCTCGCAGTACAGCTGCAGCTGCTGGCCACTGTGAAGGGAGCAGAGCCTGCCACCCTCCTCCCCCCTCCTCTCTGGTAGTACAGGCCGCACAGCATGCTTCTCCGTCAGCTTCCTCATCACCTGATGACCCTTGAAGCAGTTGTCACAGAGGTACTCCTCACAATCCACACACTGGACCACTGCCAAAGGGGACTCAGGTGAGGAACAGAACTGGTTTGTGCACGTGGTTGTAATAGCCACAAGGGCTGCGTTTCCAGCTATTGGGACAGGCATGCGAGCAGCTGCTGCGGACAAGCAGTGGTTTTGTGTTATTTGTTCTGTCTTGGATGTTGAACGAATCACTGTAGAGGTGTCCCAACACAGGGGGCACTTGAGGCGGCCATCTTGCTGCTCCACTCTCTCCAAGCACTCCTTGCACACACAGTGCAGGCAGCTCAGGAGGTGGGGGTCTTGCAGTTCATGAGCGCACAGCACACAGAGGAGGGAGGGTGCGGCGGGAGTCTTCCTGCTCCTCCCATCGGAAGTAGGTAGACGTAGCCCCTCCACGGCCGCGTTTTCTGCAAGTCCTGCTCCGTTCTGGATCGAAGCGTTCCTGGACAGCGACTTCTGCGTTGCATCCATCGTCCTCAAGGCTGAACAGAACAGGGCAAGCACGAAGGGTGCAGTTATCCTCCAAAGGAATCTCGTTTGTAACACAGGAATGCACTTCGGCAAACAATTTCACTAAAAGCCAACACCCGGGTTTACCGGGAACTACCCGCTGAACAGCGTGGCCATTTTGAAACCAAACGGATTCAAGTACACAACAGCTCCCATTCACTGTATGTATCCAGACCTACTAGGTAACTAACTTCGCGGAAACTTTCGGTGGTCTAATGTACACAAGACTATGGCCTACACCTGCACACCTCCTCAGTGCATTGACCACTCGTCTGGCGCACTAGACGATCCTCTTCATCTCAATCGGGTTGCTATCAGGCTGGACTACACGGCCATCTGTTGCCTATTATACACATGTATGCACCAGGAACCCCGCAAGGGAACACAGGTTATACAGTGTCCTCTCCACCCCTCGCCACACCCCACACACCAGTCTTCATATACGAACACAATGAAGCCCAAAAGATGATTCAGAGTCAAATGGGTAGAGGCAGGGCCTTCACCTCATCAAAACACTTTTTAAAATGACTGTCAAAATCTGCATGTTTCTTGATCAGAATAGCACTGGTAGGGCGCTTGGTCTGAATGGCACTCCCCAGATCCCGCCGAGAGGGAATGTACACATACGGGATGGATCTGTCTTCACAGTACACCGGGATGTGTGTAATGACATCAATGGGAGACACATCTCCCGCCAGCACAACCAGGCCCTTCTCCCCCTTCCGCAGGCTTTTCACGACCTCCCTAACGCCTCTCCTGATGGACTTCGCCTTTGTTGCCTTCTTTGCAGTTTTGTACACGCGCTTGGTCAGCTTTTTTGAGGCTAGGGGCTTTGCAATGGCACAAACCCGCTCGACCAAATCCTCGTACGACAGCTCCTCCTTTAGGGACACTACACTCTCGTCTGGACCACCTCTTTCCCTATCTACCAGCTCCTCTCCTTCCACCTTCTCTGGTTCGTCGTCCACCACTTTCTTTGTTTTCCCCATACTTACACTATGGTTCTATGCACTCACTCGACACGTGCTCACGTCACGTGATGCTGTATTTTATATTGACTCAATGTACACTTTATGGCATGGCGGTATGGCGCGCTTTGCGTCTATTCTGTAGCATTTCCACCGAAGTCAGGTCCTTCACCTCAAACCTTGCTGCGAGGATGAGCGTACCACTTGGGAGTAAAAGGCAGTGGAGCAGTAGCAATGATGCAAGCGTCGTTAGGCGCTTTGCAGTGGAGGGCAACATTGGCAAGTCGCAGTGCTGCATTCATTCAGCGAAGCTGTGTGTGTAGTCATGGGGGGTCTAGTGTCTATAGTGCGATCCAATTAGATAACACTGGTTGTACATAACGATGTTGCCGATGAACGCATTCGATACGCGTAGCGCGCAAATGTGCGATACGGGCTATAAAGTACCAGCCGCGATGCGTCCTGAGCCAGTCTGAGTTGCATTTCCTACATCTTGGGCTGGCTTACCTTGTCAATGGTTGGCACGGGCCAAGGAAGTAGGCCCTAGTACTACATCCTACCATCTCGATGATCGCAGATAGTGGGATGTAGGGGGCCAAAGCCTGACAAAGGAATGGTATTGTGAATATAGATCCCTATAAAGTCATTGAGGATAAAATCATTGAACTGTATTGGATAAAATAATTGGGAGAAATGGAGAGTAACAGACATGAAGCTACGCGTGTATCATAGGGGCTGTCTGCTGCATTGTTTTGTGAAGTCAAACTGATCTTGAGCAGATACATTGTCTGCAGGACATGTCGGCCACGAAGACCTTTGCCAACTGCCAACTGCCTATGCTTTGTAACAAGCTCCTACCGGGTCTTTTGTAATTGAAGCAGTCAGTTAATATTCTCTGACTTATGTATGTATGACGTAATCAATAAAGCAGTGTGGAGTATCTAACTATAGAGTGTAACATAAGCCAAAGATTGCAATGCAATGACACCTGGTCCACTTCTGTGTCCACTCTTTTCATTGTTGTGTGCGTACGTCTGTGCATGTGTGCGTGCATGCGTGCATATGCCTGCTGTACTACTCATTGCACACACACACACACACACACACACACACACACACACGCACGCACACACGCACGCACACGCCTGCTGTTGCTACCGCCTCCACCTCTGTGTAGCTGCTGGTAAGTCCACCTTTCTTGAGTTGTTGGAAAAGGCCCACCCAGAGTACATCATTGTGAATGAGCCACTGGTTCGGTGGCAGAATGTCCCCGATGGGGAGGAGGGGCTTACCTGCTCACAGCAACATGGGGGGAACATGCTGGACCACTTCTACAAAGACCCTCAGCGCTGGGGGTACACATTTCAGGTGTGACACTACACACAACTCACACGTACACACAACACACACATACACATGCAAACTACATCACTGCTCTCCCTCTCCTCACCTAGACATATGCCTGTCTCAGTCGGCTACGGATGCAGATGCGTGGTGTTGAAGAGAGGGATCTGACACCTCCCGTCACTGTCCAGCTCTTTGAGCGGTCGGCCTACAGTGACAGGTGACACCCCGCACCCCACTGCCGTGGGCACCAGTACCTTGGTACCCTGGTTGGTGTTCCTTGTCAATGTTGTATTTCACAGAATTACAGTATGCGGTGATTTTTTGCTTTTGCTGTTTCTCTCTCTCTCTCTCTCTCTCTCTCTCTCTCTCTGTGTGTGTGTGTGTGTGTGTGTGTGTGTGTGTGTGTGTACGTGTGTGTGTGTACGTGTGTGTGTGTACGTGTGTGTGTGTGTGTGTGTGTGTGTGTGTGTGTGTGTGTGTGTGTGCGTGTGCAGGTACTGTTTTGCCCAGAACCTGGCCATGTCGGGAGTCATCAGTCGGCTGGAGTGGAACCTCTACTGCGACTGGCACTCCTTTCTCCTGGATGTACTGCCTGTTGGGCTGGATGGCATCATCTACCTCAAGACAACTCCAGAGGTGGGTGTGAGCGTGGGAGAGGTGTTTACTGACTGACTGACAGGTAGAGTGTATGTCACATCTTGTTCACTTCCTCACTAGAAATGCATGGAGCGACTGAAGCACAGAAATCGTCAGGAGGTACGTAAGTTCAGCACAACACACGGCATGTGTACAGGCAATCTCGCACCTTTTTGCTTCACTGCACAGATGCTGACACACTCTTACACAGATGAGTCATGCAACGCACATGTACACACACACACACACACACACACACACACACACACACACACACTCACCTTCCTACACCATTTCAAAAGTACATAAGAGATAAAAGAGACAACTGCGCATTTGCGAACATATAACAGCAATTTTCTAAATGACGCAGCAAAACGTCACATGGTGGGCATGGTAACGCTATTATTCTGACGTAATGCAATGAATACCAGTAACTCGCTCGCCGATCTAGGAACATCTATGATTTGGCACAACTGTGAATGTACGCATTGTGCACCTCTTTGGTTTGCTGGTCGGGACTTATAACGATGCCTAGGACACCCCTGCAATGGCCGCAAGGAAAGAAATGTTTGCAGCAATCTGCGAACCTTGATTTGGATGGACCACTTACGACCATTGCTGCCATCCACGGCTCTACAACTCTCTCCTAGGGTATTCACGGTGGCTACACAGCAGATTCAGGGCTCGCACTATTTGGTAGTAGTCGTTCCGTCGGCGTAATCATCTTTAGTAGGTGTCACTTTATCACTCTATACGAAGCTGCTTTACGTCGGAATATTAATGTATCACCATGCCAACGCATGATGTTTTACTACGTCATTTTAGAAAAATGCCGTTACGGTTGAGTATACATGGTTGCATGCTCTTATCTTTTGTGTACTCTTTCCATTTCAACTTGTGTGTACTTCATGTGCCGCAGGAGCAAGGAGTCAGTCTGGAGTACCTCAGCAGCCTCCACCAGCGACACGAGGAATGGCTCTCCAGTAAAGAGATGCAGTGAGTGGTCACTCCACTCAAGCCACACCTCACTCACCTCCACAGCACCTCTCATCAACACGACTACTTGCGGTACCGTAGATGGTAGAGTCTCAGTGGTAGATGGTGCCAATGTGATAGACAATGGATGTTCAGAGTCCCGTCGTACATGATAGGTGATAGATGGGCAGTGATGATAGATGGCCAGTGATGATAGATAGTCAGGTGACACAAGAGCTCAGTGACTGGATTTAATTAATTGTTGTATGTTCCCCCCACCCCCACTGCCACCCCCACCCCTCGTCTTGCTGTGCAGGGTCCACAAGAGTATATCTGGTGCACCTGTCCTTGTGTTGGAGTCCAACCCAGACCTCCTAGACCCACAGAATGATGAGGAGAAGAAGAAGATATTTGAAAAGGTACGTACTGTGTGGGGAGACTTACACAACAAGGTGTGTGTGTGTGTGTGTGTGTGTGTGTGTGTGTGTGTGTGTGTGTGTGTGTGTGTGTGTGTGTGTGTGTGTGTGTGTGTGTGTGTGTGTGTGTGTGTGTGTGTGTGTGTGTGTGTGTGTGTGTGTGTGTGTGTGTGTGTGTGTGCATAGTGTGTGCATAGTGTGTGTGTGTGTGTGTGTGTGTGTGTGTGTGTGTGTGTGTGTGTGTGTGTTGTGTGTGTGTGTGTGTGTGTGTGTGTGTGTGTGTGTGTGTGTGTGTGTGTGTGTGTGTGTGTGTGTGTGTGTGTGTGTGTGACGTCATCCAAAATGGCGGGTCGAAGACCACGTGCTCGCTGAGGAGGCTAAAGAATCAGGCTGTTTCGTACGGAGTTGGCTCGTAGCTTCTGCTGGACGTGTTCCTCGGCGCCTAATGGAACCACAGCTCGCGTGTCGAGGATTTTGCCAGCAAGAAGTGCCGCTCCACGAACAGCGATAGACCATCGTGCTCCAGCGACGCGCGCAGGTGTCTTCGCCCTCCTCAACCACCTTCAACCGCACCCCCTGGACCTGGCTTGGCTGTCGAGTGGGATGCCAACTACGGCAAACAACGGCTAGGCCCCCTAACGGCCTCCAGCCCAGGGCTGTCTGACGTGAGACTTGCCACCTCACTCAAAAATGACTTTAGCTGGCTGTAAACAGGTCCCAGGCCTTTTGGCCTGGGACCTGCCCAACGTCCGTAATGGACAAGGAGGAACAAAGAAAAGAAAGAAAAAGTGTGTGTGTGTGTGTGTGTGTGTGTGTGTGTGTGTGCATCCTCTCCCCTCTCCTCTCTCTTTCTCCTCTATGTCAGGTTCACCAATTTGTCACAACACGCTGAGCACATTGCTACAGACAATCAACAATTAGTGAGGATCTCACTCAATTGACATCTATGATTAATTAATTAACTGTTTTTATCTACTGGTTTATGCTTGAGCTATCATGTACAACACTGCTTGTGCTGTGTTGGCTGAGTGTAAAGTAATGTAGACTTCTGTACCAACCACTACCAACCACTACAAAACATACTCTTAATTGTGTTCTACAAAATGCACAAAACATAGCAGGATGATTATTTTGGACAATCAAGCATGCCAACGTTTTGCCAATCACGGGCTTTGTCAAAGCACACAAAATGTTGCATTGAAGTGACAATTGGAAGTGACGAGTCATTTGTTGGCGTGCGTGATCGTCCAAAATAATCATCCTACTATCAACTCCAGCATGCCTAATAGCATTCATGACAGTACAAAACATACTCTTAAGCGTGTGTTGTACCAACCATTACAAAACATACTCTTAAGGTGGTAGGGAAGGCTCAAGCGATGAAATCAAATTCGCACAATTTTTGGTACAGATGTTTGGTGTTGGCTCTCATTGATGTATCCGAAGTTTTAGCGCAGACACTACATGACTGCATGACTTATGAGAGAAAAGAAAACCTAAAATGCGTGTGAAGTTCCAAGTACACCTGATTAATTGATGGTTCAAATTGTAATTGCTGCTCTGGCAAAAGGTATGGACATGGGCCAACTTGACGTGTACGTTAGAGGAGGCCCTTACGCTTCTAAACGCGAAGTTCGTGGAAAATGGGCGAGCACCTGCTCCGCACTGCTCGTACAGCGTAAATGTTAGCGCAGGTAAATGGCTTCCGTGCTACCAGTTTCGAGAGCGCGCCACAAGGACTGGTCGCACTACTGAAGACAGCGTACAGCAATGCAACCGGGAAGGGAGAGCGGTCGAAGTTGTACTCGGCGCGTCGCTAGGGCAAGTGAGAAATTCCTGAACGGCCGTCCTGCTCGCGAGGTATCGTCCAGCGGGAGAGAGATACCTTATACGAACTTCAGAACCAACTCGCCTTTCCTCGGTGGGCCAGAGTGTCGGGATAGCGAAGTCCTTGGACTGTCTGCTGGATAACCCTACGCGCCTCGGGAGGCGTGCGCCTATGCCCGCAAGGTGGCTTCGTCGCTTCGACTCCTTTAGTTTAGGCATCACGCAGCAGGCGTTTCCCAACTTTCGAAGGCTAGCGGTTAACTAAGGAAGGTTGCGATACACCTGTTAGCCCTGAACCGTACGATCAGCTGTAGCAGGAAATGCAGACATTCAGTACGTCACAAGATAACACGGAAAGGTGTGAAGTGAGGTGTGAAAACCACAATTAATTGGCTCGACCGTCGCCGAGTCGGATTTTTGGCTTCGCGTTGGTGAGTGCGCACATTGGAAAGCTTGAAAAGGTCTTAAGGAGGTATAATAGATGTACTTCTTCGTGTTGAGCTTAGGAAATAGGTGCAAAGTCTGTAAGGGCGCTTGCATTGGTATGGTCCTGTGTAGGACAAAGGTGTTGCTGGCCTATCTAGTCTGGCGCGTTGCAGTCAATCCAGACGCGTTTTCCCATTTTCGATAGCACATAGTCGTGTGCAAAAACGTATGGCAGCGATTGTAGAAAATCGTAATGGCGTGGAAGTTATAGCAAAATTCGTTGCTTTGCAAGTCAATTGGAATATCTCTGCAACAAAAAGGAAAATGAATAATCGCTGCCATAGGTTTGTGCACGCTTGCCTGTAGGTTGCATATCCCAGGTTTGGTCCCTTCCAGCCATCCAGGTCACAACTAGATAGAATTTCCCTGAAGCTGGTAGACTTTAGCTGAAGTGAAAAGTTTTGACTTCCAATTAGATTATTTCAGGAACGGAAATGTCTATCAATCAATGAATAGCACCAGATTATGGGAAATTTACTTGATGATCATATCTGCAATATTGAATATGAATGGTTGTATGGTTTAAGAGTTACATAGTCAAAAGTAATGTACCCTAAAGGAAGCTTTGAGCCTTCCCTACCACCTTAAGCGTGAGTTGTACCAACCATTACAAAACATACTCTTAAGCTTGTGTTGTACCAACCATTACAAAACATACTCTTAAGCTTGTGTTGTACCAACCATTACAAAACATACTCTTAAAGCTTGTGTTGTACCAACTACATACAAAACATACTCCTAGGCTTGTGTTGTACCAACCATTACAAAAACGACTCTAATTGTGTTCTACAAAACATACAAAACAGAATATTGTAAGCATATCAGTTGCTTTACTGTGTGGGTAGAATAACACGTTACATTTAGACAAGAAATGTATGAACTACTTCTGTGGTTCTTGCTTGTGTTGTATTGAGTGTAGGTTGCTCACTGTGTGGATACCTGCGGTAGTGGAGTAGGTAGCATCACGTCATGTTGATACAGAGACACGGCTTGTTTCTTACTGTACCTGAGTATGTTTTAATCTGGAGTATTCTTGTTCAGGGCATGGGGAATCTCAGTCAGAAGGCGGGCGGCTGTTTCCCATGGAAACATGCTCCTCTTTCCTCTGTTAACCACTTGCGCAACACCTCTTCAAACATGAGTTTGTCCTTCTCTCTTTCTTCTGCCCTCATTTCACGATATCTTTCCCTCTCCTCCAAAAGGATCTTCTCCATCTTCTCCAAAAATATCTTCTCCGTCTCCTTCCTGTCTGCCTCCAGTTGCATTCTGTGGAGGAGGGAAGAATGCTTGAAGTGGTTTGCACTGAGTTGTGCCCACCAGAGGCACAATTTCATTTTGCGAGAAGTATGGGTAATTAGTTAGACCACATTTTTTTCACAGATGGGATTGTTTCCCAAGGGCGGCCCTCCATGCTTCCACATTGTTGTGCGTTTATACAGCAGGTCATTTGAGCTTTGACTAGCAGTTGAGTCCTGTCCACAAGTGCTTTTGAGGTACAGTTTGAAGAGCACAGTTCATTGCTTATGTACTGTACAATGTATGTAGCAGTGTGTGCTGTATGCCTCATACAGCACACAATGCACACACTAATGTACTGTACAATGTATGTAACAGTGTGTGCTGTATGCCTCATACAGCACACACCGCACACACTAATGTACTGTACAATGTATGTAACAGTGTGTGCTGTGCCTCATACAGCACATACCGCACACACTAATGTACTGTACAATGTATGTAGCAGTGTGTGCTGTATGCCTCATACAGCACACACCGCACACACTAATGTACTGTACAATGTGTGTAGCAGTGTGCGCTGTATGCCTCATACAGCACACTGGAAAGGGTCCTTTCAGCTACTGCTGTGCATGTGGTGTGTGAACACTGCTCACTGCATCTCGTGCAACAGGTTCGTTGCACCTGTGTGCTCCCCTCCACTGGACACTCCCCCTTCTGGGGCTGGGGGACCGGTGCTGCTCACACCTGAGCTGCTGCCCATTGCTTCACTAGTATCAGTAGCCATCTTCTTCTTCTTGCGAGTTGGTGGTTCGTCTCCGTCAGAGGAGCAGACTGTTGGAGTGGCAGCAGTCCTTACATTGTCTGACAGCACTCACCAAGCACCACACCCTCAGACTCACCATCTTCCGCCTCCTGCTTCCCTTTGCCAGTCTTCCTGTCTGTGGTGGCCATCTTGTCCCGCCCCGGACTCCCACACACACGCACGTCAACAGTGGTCAGCCCAGCACAGTGGTACCAGCTGTGTGAGGAAGGCAAGCTAGTGAAGGCAAATACATCTACGTACCTATCAATGATTGTCACAACTGGGTGTACTTCATTGAGACTTGAGAACACCCTTCATGTAGCACGATTGCTCCTGTGTGCTGCTGCATCTTGCATTGTAACCAAGGGCATTGTGTTTTGCACAAGAGTCTACTTCACATTCAGTTTCAAGCCACAATATCCCTCAAACTCACAAATACATACTTATGTACAACTACTATTGACTCCAATATCTCCCTGCTCTCCTGCCCTCACAACACCTTCCCCTGGTGTCCACCCACCCCTGATATGTTGGTACTTCCAGTCCTGCCACCAACTTCACACTCTTCAACTTCGGCTTCAGGTGAGAAGTGTTGCAAGGGAAGAAGAACTTCCCAATGTAGCTGTAGCCTTCCTCTCCTACGTAATCAATAAGCATGAACGATCTACGTAGCCACTCAGGCCTCTTTGAGATTGCTCCAACATCGAGTATGTACCAGTGTATATTGTACCAGTATGTGTTGGTGTGGACAGATGGTGCACCATGTGTGTCTGCATGCATGTGTGGAGTGCCAGCCTTTTTGAGTGAGAGAGTGACGTAGGGGGATCTGTAAAGGACCCACTCCCTGCCAATGGCCCAATATTTCCCAAAGGCCCTGTCATCACTGTGGGCAGTGTCAAGGTTCAAGGTGGAGTGCTTTACCTCTGCGCTTCTGAAAGTACTCCTCCGGAACCAGCAGGACAGGGTGGCCATGGTGATAGACACATGATTTCATGTACTCCTTCGTTGGCACAATGTAGTGCTCAAGAGCACTGTTACCTACAGTGTGTGTGGGGGGGGGGGGGAGGGGGGAGGAAGGATGTGGTGGGAATTGCCACTCAAACGAGCACTAATGGGACTAGTCCTGAACCCAGACCCTGTCTGTGGCCGCAATTATGTTTGCTTTTTCCGAATGAAATGGCGACCGACAGACAGGGTCGGGTACGAGACTATTCTGTGGCCTTCTTATTCTGACTATTCTGGGTTACTGCAGCCAGGTCTTCTGTAACACAGAGACCACTATGACACATGTACACACAGGAGTGTTCCGTATTGTATGTAAAGGTGGTGGTGGAGGTGGATATTGCATGGCAACCCTACCAATCCATGGAATTTCATGATTTCGACAAGATTTGATGGGGTTGTGCACCTCATCCTTGTTGTTGGACAGCAGTACAATCCGAACTCTCCATCCAGCTGGAATCTCTTCTACAGCACATATGAAGAGGGAATTGCAGTGGTAATGGTATTCATGATGGCACCAGCACATACGTTAGTCTCATGTGCCAACTCCTACCTTCGCATTGCTGTTATTGCACAATCGCGAAGGATAGATTCTTTGTGATTGTGCAATAATATCAATGCGAAGGAAGAGGTTGGCGCGCAAGACTACACATACCTGGTGAATATGTCTATGGATAATAATACATACATATGACACGGGGAGCTGGAGTGTATTAAGACTTAGGTGGCAGCAATGGTGATGTAGTGGTGCCGCCCTATGTTTGATCCTTCATCTACATTTAATGTAGGTGCGTAGATGTGTTCTGCTCTGCGTTCCTCACTTGAAGTGAAAAGCACCAGTTTCCGTGCTGTTTCTGTCTTTTGCACATCACTGGGCTGCACTAGCAGCATACCTTTGCTCTGACAGTACTGAGTGGAGATGATGATGAGGCTAGTGGTGGACTGTGCTAGGCACACTGCCACGCACAAACACACAAATTGCTGTACAATGTGCTCACTGTCTCTGGGGTGCTCTTTGGACACTCTCCCTGTGAAAACAAGTTGGTGGCAATCATGACAGCTGTTACTGAGGTGTGGTGTAGTAGTATGGAAAGGTATATCGTTGCAAGGTTTACCTCGTCTTTGAAGTTGGTGGTGAAGCCAAACTCCTTTGGACTTTCTTTGGCCTTTTCAATTTCCCTGTAATGCACAGATGGCATGTGATACACCCCATAGCCCACATTGTAGGTGCACCAGTGTGAACTCCAGCTGCTGTATAAGAGGAGCTCTAACTGCTAAGAGGACCTCCAGCTGCTAAGAGGTCCTCCAGCTACTAAGAGGTCCTCCAGCTGCTGTATAAGAGGAGCTCTAACTGCTAAGAGGTCCTCCAGCTGCTAAGAGGTCCTCCAGCTGCTAAGAGGTCCTCCAGCTGCTAAGAGGTCTAGTCTTGTCCCCAGTCCACTTCCGGCCGCCATTTTTAATGGGGCTCGAAAGGTGGTCTGGCACATTTAGTCGAAAAGCTTGGCATTCGTAAGGTACGTCAGAGACATCACGTGACTAGACGACTAGTGACGTGGCCGCTACGAACCCGGTACCGTCCCGTCCGGCTGCCAGTACAAACTGTGAGATGGTGTTTAAGGAAGTCAAACACAGCTAGTAAGGTGGCGAAGCACAGGGATTTGCCTTCGCCTGTTGGTAAGGAAACGAAAACATCCTTGCCCTCTAGGAACTCCCGAACCGCCTTATCCTGGTCGCTCGTAGCTGCAGCGTATCCAAGAGTAAGGAAAGCATGCTTGATGGCATCGTTCACAAGCTCTACTGCGACTCCCTTAACGTCAAGCCTCCAGCTGCTAAGAGGTCCTCCAGCTGTTAAGAGGTCCTCCAGCTGCTAAGAGGTCCTCCAGCTGCTAAGCCAGAGGATAGTTTGATGTTGTTTGCATAAGTGTATTAAATCTAGCTAGAGTGTCCAATGTCCTTGCTTGGATTAGCTTCACTCACATGTACTTAGTGGTAGTCATATGCCAGGTGTGAACCAATCACTGTGTTTGCTAGGGAGTCCCCCCCCCCTCCACACCTCCAGTGTAGGATGGTCTAGCTAGCCAGACTAGACCTGCAGCTGCTAATAGGTCTGCCCAAATCTTCAAGCTCCATTGCAGCTATAAGAGCCCATACTGCTACATAAGAGCCCATTGCACATGCTTCTCACCCAGTATTGGGTGTTCCGTCACGTCCAATGAGGTACTCTGGTTCAAGCAAATCCTGTATGAATGGCAGTGCAGAGTGTGGGGCCAAGTCCTGTGGGGCAAGGTGGCAGAACAATTTGTGTTATTCACAGCATGTACGTACAGGTACGTAACTTGTAGTGCATATATGAAAGCAATTAATGTTGTGTGTATGTTACAATTAACTGACTTCAGTTAAAAGTTCTCCCAATCCTTAACAACCCCATGGAGAAGTCCCTTTAGACACAGCAATCTTTAGTTGATTGGTTTTGTGTTTAGTTTGTTTGTGTTTTGTACAACTGAGGAAGGCTGTTTTGGAGTTGACAGATAGCCTTGCTTCACTTTAAGAGGCATGCCATATGATGCACACTCATCTCTCCTTTCCCCCATTCCCTGTCTAGACATGGCAGTGAATGTATACCACTTACACTGCTGTACATGCTCACATCTTGTTGAGGCCCTGGCTGCATGTTGCTCTCCTGCAGAACACAAGTACCGGTTTCAAATCTAAAAGTAATTCACTGATAAGTCAATTCTAAGAGCACAGCTGTTAATAGAGAAGTTTTTTGCAGTGAATCACAAACAAGTATCACCACCACCATGGTTGCAGGAGACTGTGAGCAGTTAGCAAATGCCTTGATGGGTTGCTGTGTCCTCCAGTTGAGTTTCATCCACAGTGGTGATGTCAGTGGATTTGACAACACAACTACATATAAGCCTCAACACACAGCGCCCTATTGGTGATGTTATTATAGTGACCCGATTCACTGTATGAGGTGGGCAGAGGGCATAACTGTACGCACCCACAAAGGGCTTATGTTTCTTAGCAGCTGAATAGGACCTCCAGGGCTAAAATATCCAGTCTGGATCACTGCATTCCTCACTGGATTCCTTGCATGAATGGATTAGATGTGCAGTGGTGTAAGAGTGTTGTAAGACGAGTAAGAATTCATGTTTCGTGATGTTGCTGTGGAGGCTCATTGAACTGATACCAGTAGCAAATTGACGAGCAACAGCACAACTGTTGATAATACTCACTAGCAGGACGTTTCGACCTGGAGGCCTTTGCCAACTGCTCACAAGCTTGTAAGCAGTTGACAAAGAATATGTTTCCTGCTGCTTTCAAAGCTATTTATTCAAGTCCTGAATTTGTTTGTGTGTATATGTCACATCATATGAAGCAAGACACATGCGTGAGTGGAATTGCTCCTCACATATCCCATAGCAGGCAGCTGGTTCGGCAGCGGGCTTGGGAGGAGGCCGGGACTTCCCCCTGCAGGAGTGTACTGCATGCAGACAGTGGTAACAGCTCTCACTCAGGGGTGTGGTCAGTGTAGTGGGCGTGACTGAGTATGCTGTGTATTGTGTGCAGTGTGGCTGTGGCAGGTCAGCGGTGTTGATTTAAACCATGTTGGAGAGACAGCTGTGTGTGTGTGTGTGTGTGTGTGTGTGTGTGTGTGTGTGTGTGTGTGTGTGTGTGTGTGTGTGCACATGTA
>OX465054.1:4524802-4526057 GCA_949841015.1 Aplysina aerophoba
TGTCCTAGTGAGCCACCAGAGGACAGGAACACAGAGCTCCTTCTCCCAGGTAGCCTCAACAGAGAATGTGTGCAAGTCACTACTGTTCACACAATGTGTTTACCTTCACTCCACTCCTGCTGGTGGTTGGCACACATCTTAATGGGATTTCTTCTCTCATGCTTGTCACTTGAAACTACTATCAACCGAAGTCTTGCAGCAGCTGGTAGCTCCTCTGCACAAGCAGAGGTTCCCATGCATAACTTTACACAATGTCAGTCTCATGCATGCTATGCCCTAGGTATACCTCGGGTCCAGAATGCTATTTTGGTCTTCTCTGGTGGCTTGTTAGGGTCCCTGGTGACTAGAAGCATCTCCAGAAGTTGAGAATACTGAGGGAGGAGGGTAGAATGTGCTATTGCTGTGTGTGTCATGTGTCTTAGTCTGTGTGTGCTTATCGTTCATACATTTAGTGCATTCAGACTCATGGTATAGTAATTTCCATAGCACATCATGCAGTCACACCTCACATGCTCACACACCTGCACACACACCTGCACACACACCTGCATGCATACACACACACACACACACACACACACATACACACATATAGTATAGAACTAGTTTGCTGTCATCTGTATGTAGTATATGTATGTATGTATGTATGTATGTATGTATGTATGTATGTATGTATGTATGTATGTATGTATGTATGTATGTCTATGCTCTTTGTTATTGCTTCTATATATATTCTTTACATACGTAGTTTTGGATATATTAACTTTGATTTTATATAGAATCATAGTCTAGTATGCAGTAATGAATACTGTTTTGTAGCAAAATGAGTCTAATTCTCCTCACATAGTCCGTGGAGGCCACCTGTCCTTGTGGTCCAGTCTGAAGGCCGGGGATTACATGTGCCTGTATGTGGAAGTACAACAGTGTCAAAGTGTTAGCGTGTGTTGCATCTTTGTAGTGGCAGTGGAATGCACTGTATATACTGTGTGTATTTGTATGGGCTATAGTGCTTGCAGTGGTCAGATGCGTGCTGTATCCTGTGCCTTCATCCACGGACCTCTGCTTCTTCCTGTGTTGCTAATTAACCACTACTCACTGCAGAAGCTCTCTAAGAGAAATAAACCTGTCTACAGTATGTTGGCTGCCGTGTGTGTGTGTGTGTGTGTGTGTGTGTGTGTGTGTGTGTGTGTGTGTGTGTGTGTGTGTGTGTGTGTGTGTGTGTGTGTGTGTGTGTGTGTGTGTGTGTGTGTGTGTG
>OX465054.1:4526257-4672176 GCA_949841015.1 Aplysina aerophoba
GGCTTTGTCCACACGGATCTGTCTTCCTCCGAGGTTAGACCCGTTGAGTTCAAGGGCATTCTGGAAAGCTTGCTCATTGCTGAACTCAACGTAGCCAAAACTGGCAGTGCCCGTTTGAGGGGAGGGGAGGAGAGGGGAGGGGAGGGGGAGGGGAGGGGAGGGGGAGGGGAGGGGAGTGGAGGGGAGGAGAGGAGAGGGGAGGGAAGGGAAGGGAGGAGAGGAGAGGGAAAGGGGAGGGGAGGGGAGGGGAGGGGAGGAGAGGGGAGGGGGAGGGGAGGGGAGGAGAGGGGGGGAGGTGAGGGGAGAGGGGAGGGGAGGGGAGGGGAGGGGAGGGGAGGGGAGGGGAGAGGAGGGGAGGTTAAGGAGAATGTCAGTAGTGCCACTGTACTGCTGCAGGATCAGCTAACAGTGGTGTACATTGCAGGCACTCCACTAACCCTTTGCTTCCAATGACCCTCACATCCGAGGGCTCAGCATCATTGCTGGAGAAGAACTCGTACAGGTCGTCCTCGGTAGAATCACCAATACCACCAACAAACACTGTGTGGGCTGCAAGGAGGAGGACAGAAACATGAAGTAAAAATTTGTGGTTACTAGAGCAAGCCCCTCCCACTTGTAAGTAGCTGCATCCCTTCTTCACACTCTGCTGCGCTAAACATGTGAAACACATCCACATCATGTGAATGTCGTGTGACTGCCAAGTAACAACCATGTGACTGTCATGTGACTGTCTTGTAACAACCATGTGACTGTCATGTGACTGCCATGTGACTGTCATGTGACTACCATGTGACTGACATGCAGCTACCATCTGACTCACTCTTCTCTTCCATAACTTTTGATTTCTTAGCTACAGGGTTCTGGCTGTCTTCTTTCTTCCTCTTCAAGCCCACCACTGCCTCCTGATCCTCTTCGTCACTTGAACTGCCACTGGACCCCTCCTCCTCCTCATCATGCTGTTCTGAGGTCTCCTCCTCCTCCTCCTCAGTCGGTTTGGTCTGTGGTTTTGCTTTCTTCTCAGTCACTTTCTTCTGAGCAACTTTGGCCTGCGCACAATGTGGAAACATTAACTTACTTGCACCCACACACCTCCCCCACCGACACACCTCTCCACCACCGACACACACACCTCTCCCCCACCACACACCTCCACTCACACACACCTCCCCCACCACACACCTCTCACATCCACATTTACACACCTCCCCCACTCGCACACCTTGTCAGCACTGTCACTTGAAGAGTCTTCATCCGAGTCCTCAGTGCCAGACTCCGCCTTCTGCACACGTGCAGGTACCACTTTCTCTTCCTCTGAACTGCTGTCTTCTTCAGAAGATTCTTTCTTGGCCGGTTTCTTAACGACCGGTGCTTGTGGCTTTGATTTCTGCTTGGAGGCCTTGGGGGGTGGAGCAGCCTCCTCTTCACTTTCAGAGTCAGACTTTTTTGGGGGCGGAGTCTTCTTTGGGGGCGGAGTCTTCTTTGGGGGCAGAGCCTTCTTAGGGAGTAGGGCAACCTCCTCCTCACTCTCAGAGTCAGAATCAGAGTCGGACTCCTTTGGGGCCGGAACCTTCTTTGGGGGTGGAGTTTTCTTAGGGGGCGGAGTCTTCATAGTTGCCACACTCTGTTGCTTTTTCACTGGCACTTTCTTCACCTCTTCCTCCTCCTCTTCCTCTTCTGATGAAGATGATTTTGAAGGCTCTTTGACTGGTGTCGGCTTCTTCGCGCTACAACAAACAAGTTGTGCATATGCAAGTATGCTTACACACACACTACACACACACACATTACACACTACACACTCACACACCACACCACACCTCTTGACTGGGGCCTTTGCGGGGGGTTTCCCTGTGTCCATGCTGCCGTCTGAGTCACTGTCGCTGGACGATGCTGGTTTGCTCAGCTTCATCTTCTTGGTGCCATTGGCCTTGAGAACAGCTTGTGTGGGTGTCACGGCAACCTGCTGCATGGCAGACGTCTCGTCATCAGAGCTGTCAGACCCGCTGGAGGACTCTGCCTCCTTCTTGGGAGGAGCGGCCTTCTTGGCCTTTTTGGCTGGCACAACAACCTGCAATAAAGAAGAGACAGTAATTAACAAATCAACTAACAAACGCTGGTGATGTCTCTAGTGGAAGCTTAGCCCTGGAACCACGTCAGTATAGCTCCTTATTGCACCCAAAAGCAAGTTCAAAGTTCAAAGGTGAGCCGTGACACAAATGACGTTCATGACAACCACTTTGCAAAACCCTGTACCACTGCAGTGCACTTTTGCAGTGTTAGTGGTTAAGTTGTCTTTGTGAACACTACCAGTGCATGCTGCACTCCAGCTGCAAACTTCATTGCTCACTCGAGTACTGCAAACTGCATATTGCCACATGCTGTTATTTCAGGCTTCTAATCCCGATAGCACATTGTACTGTGCTCGGTTCTGTGACTTGGAGTACACACTGGAATGGCAGAGTCTTGTATGAGTTTTGACAGCATGCAGATGCGACAACACTTTAATGCCATGCTATTTCACAGTGCACCTTGTGCAATCACGACTACAAACCCACACACGCTGTAGCAGAACACAGCGTTGTCCGGGGATCCCCCAATGTCCACTACCACCCCACCTTGTGCACTCGGATATTCTAACTACCACGACTCTGTCAGCTCAGCTCAGCGAGGGGAGGTGCGGCGTATTTGTGCAACTGCTTACTATCTTCCACAATCACCTTTTCAATCGCTTTCTTTAGCTTTTTGCCTTCGGGCGATTCACTCTCTGCAGACACTGGAAGTCGCTTCTTCGCCAGCTTGTCTTTCAGCGCATCCTCGGCCGCCTGGGAATAAAACATGAATGTGGAAATTATTAGCAGCGTGCACTGAATACGACGAGAAATGTGTGAGTGCGGCGGTGCACCGTATGCGGATCATGCCTTCAATTTCTTCTCCTTCGACTTGGATCCCATTGTCTGTACTGAGCACGTGGTTGCACGTGTGGAACTACAACGACACGTTTTACTGCTCATGCGCAATACATTTCGCGGGAACTTTTATGGCTTAAATTTTGTAGACAGGATAGTTTTAGGAGCACCTCTTGTGGAAAGCTAACTAGCTATGACTATGACAGTTGATGCGATAGCACACATTCTTCACTATTGCACACATCCCACAATTTACTGCAATGACAGCTAGCTATTCACAAACTTGACCTCCCTTTAATGAATGACTATCTTTAAGTAGCTAGCTAAACGTGGTAGCTAGCTAGCTACCAGGTCAGCTTCTAAAATTTAGTCATTCATAATTATCTTGAGGTAGCCAAAAGTGCATGCAATTCACGGCGAACTCCTGTTCGGGACCGGCCTCTATTCGGGACCCGGCCTCTATTAAAGACTTGTCCTCCTGACCCCCGGCCTCTATTCGAGCCCCGGCTTCTATTTGAGCCCGGCTTCTATACGGACATATACGGTATGCAAATAGTGTAACAGTATTACTGTCCATGAAATAGAGGTATCAGCCACAATCACCTAGCTATAGCTAATACGCATAGTGTGTTGGTGTGTCAATCATTTAAAGTATCATGACAGTATTACAGCACATCCTAAGCAACCCTGAGCTTGAGCTCCCATGTGAGTTGCATGCATAATCCTGAACTGTCACAATCATCATGTTCATGTCTGTGATGTGTTCAGTGCCTAATGAGAGAGAGCAGAACAGTAGCTAGTCTCACAGGGAACACAGTGAAGGAAGACAGCTGATGTTGTCTGAGCACAGCAATAACATATCGATCAGCAATTAAGCAAACTCCTCTTACAGCAAGAGTCACATCCATATGCACATTTCATTCTGGGCATGCAGCAATGAATGTAAAAGTCTTCATCAAAATTGCTATCCTCAAGTCACCAAACTTACTATACTTGAGTCTGTAGGACTAGCAGCACACCTACAGTACTAGTACTAGTACCAGCACACCTGCAGTATGTAGCAGGGTACTATAAGGGTAACATACCGGCAGTATGTAGCAGGGTACTATAAGGGTAACATACCGGCAGTATGTAGCAGGGTACTATAAGGGTAACATACCGGCAGTATGTAGCAGGGTACTATAAGGGTAACATACCGGCAGTATGTAGCAGGGAAGGCTCCCTGTTTGTACATACAGTTTGTGGAGACACTGGCTGATGATATGATCTCACCTTCTTCAGAAACGAGGGAAGCACGAATGCAGCAGTGTGCATTTCAGTACTGTAGTACTTCAGCTGCATTGAGGCAGCTTCTGAGTCTGCCAGTGGACGCTTTGGAATGGACAAGGGGTTGTCCTGCAGCAGGAAGGAGGAGGCACAACCCCACATTCCCTCTCACACCTCACTCACACCCCACACAGCCACTCACTCACACCTCACACTTCTATTATCACCCCACTCACACCTCACTACCGCACTACGTACACACTCTTACTGACTCCCACTCCAAACTCACTCCCCCACACTCCCATTCAGTTTTCCCACTCCCACTCCCACTCACCTGGTCCATTCCACAGAGCACATAGCCCAACTGGCCCAGTGGGTAGGTGGGTGTGTACGACGTGGCGTACTTGGCCACTGGGAACAGTGAGTGGCAGAACCCCATCACATTCTGAATCGTCTTTAAATCCAGCCACATGCATTCACCTGAAGGAGGAAGCAGTGGCACATTGTTAAAGGCCTGGGTTCTTGTAGGCCTCTCCTAGGGCTCTTGTAATGCACACTCAAGTGGTACTGGGCTCCTACCTTGGGAGCAGAGCACACCTCCACTTTTTAGTGCCAACTTGATGGTCTCGTAATATGGCTTCCGAAAGAGATTAGCAGCAGGGCCTGCAAAGTCAAGGGATGAAAGAAACTAAACGGGGACGTTGTTGAGCACTCACATAGCAAGGAGTTATTGGAGTGAGACATTTTGACCTCGAGGGTTGTCGTAAGTCACTGACTAAGACCCTCGAGGTCGAAACATCTCACTTCAATTTATTTACTACTTGCTGCGTGATTGCTCAACAACGTCCCGGTTTAGTTTAACGCCGTAGCATGAGCCTCTACCACATCATGAGAGAAACTACTTTTGATCTAACACATACCGCATAGCACAAAATTGTCGCAGCAGCAAATTTTGCGATTTTGTTCAAAATCAAAGATTTCGCAGTATAAATTTCCCAATTTCGTTTAAATTACCATTGCCCTCTTAAAAGTACAACATTTAACAAAACACCATAGACTCGACAATGGGTCCCATTCATGCCAAATAACGTAGCATTCACTATAAGGAAGTAATAGCCGTATGCTAGTGAGGTGTTTTCTCAGCTGGGTACATGCGCATACAAGAATGTTCCCTTTACAGACTTGTACCCCTGCCATTATGGCTAATTAATTAGCTATTTATTTAATGGATTAGTTAATTAATTAACTCATGCAATAAATTTGAAAGACCCTGGACACAAAGTTGTGTAATTCACTGCTCTAAATGGCGAGATGAGAGATGTGAGTAGAGGTCAAACGCAAATGTGGGCCTCAACTCTGGACGTACCAATGGGGTCGGATGAGTCAGTGATGATCACATCAAACTTGTTCCTGTGTCTCTTCATGAACTCGACCCCATCCTCAATGTGTATCTCCACCCGAGGGTCCTCAAACCCAATGGACACGGAGGGGAGGAACTTCTTTGAGACCTGGATCACAGTCTGGAATGGGAATGGGAATCAGTCAATATGAACACTATCAGTCTGAACTAGGAATGGGACTGGGGAAACGCAAACATGAGGTCTACACAGTTGTTAGCAACGAGCATACACACCTACTCACCTATACTACAACTACCCATGCAAAAACACCTTACATACCACGCACACACACACATACAACCACACACGCACACGCACATGCACACACACACACACACACACACACACACACACACACACACACACACACACACACACACACACACACACATGCACATGCACACACACACACACACATGCACACACACACACACATGCACACACACACACACACACACACTAACCTCATCAATCTCACACAAATGTATCTTCTTAACCAATGAGTGCTTAGCAATCTCTCTGACCACACCCCCATCCCCTCCCCCAATGACGAGCACACTCTCAGGATTAGGGTGGGCAAAGAGAGGAAGGTGCGCAATCATCTCCTGGTAGACAAACTCATCCTTCTCCGTACACTGAATAACACCATCCAACACCAAAACACGACCAAAGGCCTCGCTGAGCAAAAGAAGACAGATTTGTGCGACAGCTTGCCGAGGCGTATGTAATATGGAAACACCACAGACAATCATCACTTCCTGTACAGTCATGACCAGAAGTGAAATTGATGCTTAGTTCAATAATCCATCTTTTGCATCATACTCGTGACCAAGTCCTGGATACAAGCCAACGTAGTCAACTCCGAACATGCATCTACTGACCGGTGCCGACTGTGCTAGGTGGCAAGTGCAGCACAGTCTCCTATCACACGTGGTATAGGAACAAGTAATCAATGCATGTTTCAGGCATGTTTCAGGCTACAATGTAAAGTGTGTGCCGGTGCACATGCATAGCCTACGTCACATCACATTGCGCAATATGCATGTTACGGGGAACTCCCCATAGTCTGCATGAACTATGCCCCTACCCTATCACAGCTATAAGTGCTAATAAAGAGACTAGTGTTTATCAATCACCGCGCCTCCATCCCCCACCAGCAGCAGCAAGCCCTACCTCTGGAAAACGAGCACGTCTTGGTACTTGGACTGCTGGTGGTAGAGGACCTCCTCAACACTCATGCTGAAGCTGTGCCCCTTCCACAGCGAGGGACATAGCTCCGAGAACCAGCCCTTCTTAAACGCGTCCATTCCCTCAGGCTAAGACTAGGAGTAGTGTGCTAGCCGTGCATTAGTGGCGTGCCACCCGACGACAAGCAGGGTCTATGACGTCATAATCGTAAGGTCACATGACTATGTATGGGATAGTTCGCGTGCAGGCTTGGTATTCTCACCGTGTTGGAGCATCAGAGATCTGTGTACAATTAAATCCATGTGTGTGAACTAGTGTAACTTGTATTCATCTATAGCCGGGTTTTGTAGAATGGTTCGGGCAAGGCAAGACATTTTGCATTTGAGGCGAATCAATGCTGGATTTGTTTGTAGTTATGCATTGTCTTTGACCACCTCGCAGCAATGCTCCAACAAAGTGTATTTGTTGTATCAGTGTGTCTCCTTGTGGCATGAGAGATGCATTGTGAATGCCACATCAGTTTGTGTGCCCTTTCCTGTACACATGACTTGTATTATAAGTACTTGAACACATAATATAAAAACAATGTAACCAATGTAGTAATATTGAGATGGGAAGGGATGAGGAGATGTATAGAGTTTTGGGTAATGGTACTGAGGTTAAATGAAGAGAGGTTACTGAAGGTAGTGATGTTGGAAGCCTTGGAAAAAGGGTGTAAGATTAAATGGGTGCAAAATCTGAAGAAGTGTTTGGAGATGTTTGGATGGGATGGGGTGAGTGTGGAAGATCTCAGAGGTTTGTCAATGGGGGAAGTGAGGAAAGTCTTGATGGATGTAGTGTGGAGAGAGGTAAGGGGTGAGTGGAAGAAGGAGGCACAGAAGCGCCCTAAGCTGGAAATAATAGGGAGATTGATAGAAGGAATGTGAGGGGCGTTGTATGATGGTGAAGTGTAAGAGGAGGAGGAGGTGGTTGATGAAACTGAGAGGAGGAACAGCAGAATTGGGGGTTGAGACTGGAAGATGGCATGGTGTGAGAAGAGAAGAGAGAATATGCAAGAATTGTAGAAGTGGAGAGGTGGAGGATGTTAAACATGTGGTGATGAGATGCACATATGTGGAAGAGGAAAGGGAAAAGTTGGAGGAGTTGATGAATGGGAGGGTGGAAGGATGGCAGGGTATGGATGACAATGTTAGAGTGATGGTTGTAATGGACAGAGCGTGCAGAGATGAAGCTGTTGGAAGAGCAGTAGAGTGAATATGGCTGAGGCGTTTTACAACACATAGGCCCCATCCCTAAACCCCAATCCCTAACCCATATTAGCTGCTAGGCTGTTACTAACATATATACCATCAAAGGTTGACAGCAAGGGTCTTGACTCGACCTGCCAGCCATAGATACCATCAGGGTTGGCAGCAAGGGTCGTGACCCAAACCTGCCAGCCATAGTTTCCATCAGCGTTGGCAGCAAGGGTTTTGACTCAAACTTGCTAGCCATAGATACCATCAGGTGGGCAGCAAGGGTCATGACTCAAACTTGCCAGCCATAGTTACCATCAGGGTTGGCAGCAAGGGTCATGACTTGAACCTGCCAACCATAGTGACCATCAGCACTGGCAGCTACAGACATGATTGATACAGCATGCAGAGAGGAACGAAGCGGTTGGAAGGGCACTGAAGAGGATGTTATTAAACCCACACCTCAAGTCGTTGATTCTTTGTTATTCTGCTATTTTGACATTATTGGGGCGAGCCTGAGCGAGCCCCACACTTACGTGAAGTACGCCACCGCTGTCTGTATGTGTATATATATATATATATATTTATATATATGTGCCGTACGTCATGCCGTATAGTTCTATTTACACAGAATGGACAAGATGGCCGCCCTTTGCGTCGCCCTTTGCGTGCTACTCAAATACTCGCCACGGACAGCTTCAAACGAGAAGGAAATCGTACGACACGAAGCGGAAACTCCAACCTCTCACCCAGGCAAGGACACAGGCATCGTACGAAAGAATAGCGCCAACTAATCTTCCTCCACGTTCGAGAATTTAACAGGACCCTAAGCGAAGTAGTCAGCAGATCACTCCTTTATACAATGCCCACAGGAAAGCCACTAAGAAGAACACTCAGCAACACAACCGCTGCGAGGCTTCTGAGAATCGCTCTTCACCTGGCTTACGACAAGTTCATGTGATTCGTAACATTGCTCCATTACAACATCCAACTTTCATTAGCAACAGCCTTAGCCTCTACATACCATTCATACAAGCAAACACTCGGTCCGTTTCAGCATCTACAATGTACGCTATGCAGTCCAACGCAAAAAGGTGCATGCCATCGGCACCTTTAGCTCGCTCAGGCTCGCCCCCACGATGCTGTGAGCATCTGCCTAGTTATATTTGGGGCGAGCCTGAGCGAGCCCCACACTTACGTGAAGTACGCCACCGCTGTCTGTATGTGTATATATATATATATATATATATATATATGTGCCGTACGTCGTCTTAGGCCACGGGACCAATTTATGCCGGGTGCAAAATGGACAAGATGGCCGCCCTTTGCGTAGTCGTTGCGTGCGCCTCAAATACTCGCTGCGGACAGCGTCAAACGAGAAGGAAGTGGTCCGAAACGAAGCGTACGCTCCAACCTCTCAGCCAGGCAAGAATACAGGCATCGTACGAAGGAATAGCGCCAACTAATCTTCCTCCACGTTCGAGAATTTCACAGGACCCTAAGCGAAGTAGTCAGCAGATCACTCCTTTATACAATGCCCACAGGAACGCCACTAAGAAGAACGCTCAGCAACACAACCGCTGCTGAGGGTTCTGAGAATCGCTCTTCACCTGGCTTACGACAAGATCATGTGATTCGTACCAGTGCTCAATTAACATCCAACTTCCATTAGAATCAGCCTTAGCCTCTACATATCATTCATACAAGCAAACACTCGGTCCGTATCAGCATCTACAATGTATGCTATGCAGTCCAACGCAAATAGCTGCATGCCATCGGCACCTTTATCTCGCTCAGGCTCGCCCCCACGATGCTGTAAGCATCTGCCTAGTATATATATGTATATATCAGTGCTGCATGGGGCAGTGATGCCCTAGTGTGCCTTTGTACATGATGCACTTAAATGATGATATGATATGATATGATATGATATACACATGGTGTATTGTACTATGTTTATTGATGATTCTGTCCATAAAAGACAATGCAATAAAGTATTACTAGTAGTACATAGCTGCTGGTGTGCACTCCTTTAACTAATTTACATGTTTGATGCCGGCCTTATATGGACATCTTAGTTTTAGTGTGCATGCAGTGTGTGGTGCATGTTACATTTTACCGTGAATTGGCTGAACTGACTTGATTGATGTCTGGGTGGGCACTACCTGCGTGTTTGCTGTGTCTGCATAGTCGTGCGTGCTGTGTCTGCATATTCGTGCGTGCTGTGTACGCAGTGTCTGCACCAGCTCTATGTCAATGGCCTGTATTTCCTGGACCACAAGCGCAGATTCGCATATTAGATGTCGCGCGTAAGTTGTCACAACTGTAGCCTAACAAATGTGTATTCGCAATGGGGAAAGAATCTGTTTGCAGCTAACAAAAATGTGCGATTAAAACGTGACTCATTTTCGATAATGCTATAAAATAGGCTGCTTTTCGGAGCCGTCCTCAAGGTGCAGGTGGATTCACTAATCGCAGCGTCTGACATGGAAACAAACGGTGTCGCCAAAGAGACAAGGCGCATTGCGCTGTGCCAGATGGAACCAACACCTGGCAATGTAGAGGAGAACGTGAGCAGGGTGATACACTGGATGGAAAGAGCTGCAGGGGCAGGCGCCGATCTCGCGCTCTTTGGTGAAATGGCATTGTCCGATTACAACCTGAAGGATTTTCGAGCCCTTTCCGAGCGACAGGATGGACCTGCAGCGACCGCCATCGCGAGCGCTGCAAGGAGAATCGGAATTGCGGTGGTCTATGGGTACTCAGAAGTGGAGGACGGTCACTACTACAACTCGCTCCTGTTTATCGACAGCAGTGGGAGGCGCTTAGCGAACTATCGCAAGGTCCATCTCTGGCCCACGGAACAGCAGTTCACGCAGGGAAACACCCTCACCGTGGTGGACTGGGACGGAGTTCTGAAGGTGGGGCTCGGCGTGTGTGTAGACGTATGCATGACGGAGTACGTGCAGGCCATGGTAACCAAGGGTGGTGCCCAGCTAGTTGTGGTTGCCAACGCCCTGGTGGAGGGTAGGACGTACGAGAAGACATCTCAGGTGCTAGTGCCTGCCCGAGCATTTGAGAACCGCTGCTACATCGCCTACGTTTGTTTGGCTGGACAGAAGTACCTTGGTGCATCCAGGGTGTGCAATCCACTTGCAGAGTGTGTCGTTTCTGCAAATTCCAGTGAGGAGAATCTACTGTTGACCGACATCCCCCTGGACACCCACAAAGGCGTGCCCTTCCATTACCTCCCCCTGCGCCGACCTGAACTGTATACCTCCGGTGCAGTGGAGTACGAAGTGGAGATCCCCTGGGGACGGGAGCACTCAGACAGTGTGCAGCAATTCTTCAAGCATCGCGCGTGCTACTATGACAGCCAGATGTCCAAGGTGTACACTGCACCTGGGATTGCTGCTTCTACTCTGGCCAGCTTTGTTAGGAAGAGGAACGCGAGTGTGTTGGACGTGGCAGCTGGGACAGGTCTCGTGGGAAAGGCCCTCTTTGAACAGGGCTTCACTAACCTAGTTGCTCTGGACCGGAGTGAGGCAATGCTAAAATGCTTGTCCAAGAAGACCGTTTATTCTCGTACTATTTTGGGTACATTTGAAGAGGAGGCAAGGAAGATCCCCAGTGGGTCATTTCACGTGTGCACTTGTGTTGGCGCCTTCTTGACAGCTGGGTTCTTGGATCCAGTCATCTCTGTGGAGGAGATGGTGCGCATTGTGGAGATTGGCGGCTTTGTGATTCTCCTTTGGAACGAGACGGAGCTAGGCCACCAACAGTGCCAGGTGACAAAGAAGGGTCTCGAGTCTGTTATCAATAAGGTGGTTCACAACAGGCAGTGCGAATGTGTCCGCCAAGTGCGTATCCCGAACTACCTGGATGAATGCCAGGGAATGCTGTGTGTCCTGAAAAAGATTGGCTAGCATTGCATCTAGCACATAGTGTGTTTCATAACACAAGACAGAGTACATTGAACAGGCCTATATATATTATAATATGTATATTATGCAGCAGAGATATAATAATAATTATATAGTTTGTTACACAGTGCAACATAATTTTATGTTAATTCTTGTTCTGTTATATATTGTATTGATTCTATTCTTGTAATAATTACAGAGAAGAGTGTTTTAATGGATCACTTGCTACATTCATAGATATAATTTATAATAACTATATTAATGTATGTACACCTGGCACGCACGACTTGTACATGCCACCAAACCTGCTCCAAGTGCCAATGCAGCATGCAGTACTACTAGCATTAGTGAGGCCAGAGAAATCGATCCAGCTGCATGGCATGCAGCTAGCTAGGATGTGGAACTGCATACAGTAGTTTCACTGCATGGACCACCGGGTACTGGGCATGTGCGGGCAGTTCAAACTGGTTGGAACTGAGCATAAGTGAATTATAGTCACATGTACAACCTACATGCATATCCACCTGGCCACACCATATTTGCATGGATAACATTGGTGCAATGTGCATTGGACCGCATGTGTAGATTCACTCTTCAATTATTGTGTTAATATTGAGAATGTTAGGAATAGCGCTTTATGACTGGGTGGTATTTTCCTACAACAGTTTATAGCACATGTATTGAGGGGACACAAATGAAGAGGTGTGTTTGCCAAGAGGCAAGCATCAGCACATTGTCATTGAATGCCTCTTCCAGGTGGTCCAAGGTGGTGCACAGACACTTCATGATCAGTGCTTCTAGTTTCGTTTGCACATTGCACACTTCTGTCACATGATCAGATTAGTCTCACGTAGCCAGACCGCCATTTTGCTCAGACTCCGCCCTCTAGAACGAGACTGTGCGGATACTGGACACTCGATCATTTGAAATTCAATTCTGGATCAATACTGGCCAGATTTCCTCTTCCAGGAGATGTCTGGTCACACGAGTGCTGCATGCACTGTATCTCTGAGACCACAACACACCATCAAATATTATGTGTTGCCCATTGACTGCAATTGTCAATTGCATTTATTGTATACTTATACTTTAATATTATAATAAATTATTAATAATTGATACTGCATACTATAATATTGTATATATACAGTGTATACACTGCAGTCACTGTGCTGCCCTGCAGTTGAGCGAACGTACTGTGTTCACTCCGGTCCATGATGTCTATTGCACAAGCACACATGACTCCACACCTGTTGACATTCCCACAATATGTCCATGCACTAGCTCTGGACCTTACTTGCCCATTCATACACACCACACACCACAGTACCATGACAATCCTTTGTGTTGTATACTGCTGTCATTCCTGGAATAATTGTAAACATTCCTGATCCAGTGCTTGCATTTCAAACAGAGATATAATGTATGACACCACAAGTGACACAATTCTATGCTGCAGTGTGTGTGTGCACTTATGAATTACTTCACAGAGACAAATGCACACATTTCTTGTGATCTGTGTTGACACTGGCTTTAATCACAAAAGAAGTATGCCAACATTGCAATGTGTGTGTACACACAACACTGTGTTCTGTCAACAGTGGCCACAGTGGTGCATAAGGATACCCCCCCAGGCCATTGCGGATGCAAGTGGTGTGTGTACACATTGGTCCATTTCACAGGATGACAGACAAACCAGCAGACCATAATTACTGCAATGGCTGGCTGGAGATTTCAACCTACAATGGACTTTGCAGTCAACCACCAACAGAAGAAGCCTCTGAAGAGTGCCCCTGTATCCACTAATGAACCTGCACAGGTCTGTGCCGCACCCCACGCGCAGCTGAATCTACCCCCGCACCCCACGCACAGCTGAATCTACCCCCGCACCCCACGCACAGCTGAATCTACCCCCGCACCCCACGCACAGCTGAATCTACCCCCGCACCCCACGCACAGCTGAATCTACCCCCGCACCCCACGCACAGCTGAATCTACCCCCGCACCCCACGCACAGCTGAATCTACCCCCGCACCCCACGCACAGCTGAATCTACCCCCGCACCCCACACACAGCTGAATCTACCCCCACACCCCACGCACAGCTGAATCTACCCCCACACCCCACGCACAGCTGAATCTACCCCCACACCCCACGCACAGCTGAATCTACCCCCACACCCCACGCACAGCTGAATCTACCCCCACACCCCACGCACAGCTGAATCTACCCCCACACCCCACGCACAGCTGAATCTACCCCCGCACCCCACGCACAGCTGAATCTACCCCCGCACCCCACGCACAGCTGAATCTACCCCCACACCCCACGCACAGCTGAATCTACCCCCACACCCCACGCACAGCTGAATCTACCTCCACACCCCACGCACAGCTGAATCTACCCCCGCACCCCACGCACAGCTGAATCTACCCCCACACCCCACGCACAGCTGAATCTACAGCAGCTGCATATTGAGGCTGAGCCTCAGCCTAAACACACTAGTAGACATTAAAGTCATTAATAGTGCAAGTAGAAAATTACAATTATACATATTATATATAGAATATTAGCCGAGTATGTGCTGTAATAATGAAGGCAATAACATTCGGTGGGGATGAAAAATACATCAATGGTGAGCGTTATTTATACATGATATAGTGACAATGATAACTGTTAAGAGTTTGTACAGCCTGCGGCCATTCATGTGTCCCTAGGCAAGTAGACATGTGACTGTCACATGACCCTCACATATAATCAATGAAGTATTCACAAGGGTTTCCCTCCAGAGCTGCCTGGAAGCTGACTCGACTGGCACTGGCAGACATGTCCCTCATCTGTGCCAAGTTGTTATGACCACCAGTGGGCTGTCAGGAGAGAGAGGAGGGGGAGTGGGGTGAGGCGATGGAGAGAGGGGGTGAGGTGAAATGAGAGGGGGGGAGGGGGGGGGGAGAGGGGGGGAGGTGAAACGAGAGGGGGGGAAGGTGGGAGGAGAAGGGATGAGGTGGAGGGTGTGTGGGTGAGGCACAGGGGGGGAAGTGGAGGAATATGGATGAAGTGTAGTGAAAGGGTGAGGTGGATGGAGAGGGGGAGGAGGGGGAAGGAGGGGGAAGGAGCGAGGTGGAAGTGGAGGGCACTAAGTATATACTGATCTGACTGAAGTCAGATTATGAGCAGACAGTGCAACACCACCAGGAGAGGAGCCACCAGGAGAGGAACCACTAGGAGAGGAGCCACCAGGAGAGGAACCACTAGGAGAGGAACCACTAGGAGAGGAACCACTCTGTGTATGTTGTGGATGACAACTATACAGTACCACAGCATTGCATAACAAGTACGCATGGTCCAGTCACAGTCAGCCATTACTAGACTTTGAAGACAATCATGTGATTCCCATGTGACTAGCATGTTATTGTCATGTGACTAGCACAAGTATGCCATGTGACTGTCAGTTATGCAATGTCAAGTGACAGTCATGTGATTCCCCTAAGACCTGCACACATGCCCACCTTCTCCATGTCCGGCATTCCCCTGTCTCCTCCAGGACACTGCTGGGACACACTGGTGAAGTTGGTGCTGGCCTCACTGATGATGCTACCATGGCGACGGATGTGGTTCTTCCCACCCTTAGAGGCCCCACCCACAGTCCGCTGCCCTCCGCTGGAGCTTGCTGAGCTGCTAGCAGAGTCCGGCGTGGCACTCCGATGTCCCTTGCGATCGCTGAACGTGGTGAGACGCTCGTCTGAGGCCCAGGGCACAATCGGTGGGAGAGGCCCGATGGTGTCACCATCACCACCTGACTCACTGCTACCGGTTGTGGTAGACAACTTGCTCAGTTCTGCAGCCACAAAGAAAGAGTCAGTCACACACACACAAGGGCTTCATGCTCTTGCTGACAAGGGCCCATGGGCTCTTACACACCTTTCTGTAGGTCCCTGTACTGAGGCTTTGTGGTGGCGTACACGTCCCCAAACACGTAGTAACACTGCTCGGAGAAAGAGATCTTGTTGACAGTGTGTTTGATGTAGCCGTCCTTCAACATGAGGCTGGCATAGCGCTTGGAGTGACGGCGATCAATGAACCCCTCCACGTGGGAGAAGAGCCAGTCAACGGCAGTGGATCCTGGGGAGAGAGGGAGGAGGGGGAGGGGGAGGGGAGGAGGGGAGAAGAAGAGGAGAGGAAAGGGGAAGGGAAGGGAACAGGAGTGGAGAAGAGGGGATGGGAGGGAAGGGAGGGGAGGGAAAGGGGACAGGAGGGGGAAAGGAAGGGGGTACGAGTGGAGACGAGGGAATGGGAGGGGAGGGAGGAGAGGGAGTGATTGTGTACAGAAGCAGTCATACTTCCACATACGTATGTATGTATGTATGTAGGGATAAGACCAAATAAGGAACCATTCCTCTGATGCACTCTGTGCACAAAGTACGTGGGCACCTGCTCACTCACCAAGGAATGAGTTTGGTATGACCATCTTGAGCCACTTGTGGTCCTTCCGCTCCAGCCCCGAGTTGGGGCCAGCCATGGTCCGAGCGACCAGGTGGATGGGCGTGGCCAGGGTCAGCTTTGTGATGAGGTCACCTGATGAGGAGTAGCGCTCTGGTCAACACAAACACACACACAAAGACACCCCGTAACATACGTACATCTAATTAGCAGGTCACACTAATGCAATGTAACATATGGTTAAAGGTAATTGGTAATTGGCAGCTTAATGGAACTGTAGCATTCATACATTTACACACGTGTACGTACAATGTCAAATCAGACACAACGCGACAAGTAAGCTGGTGGAAGTGTCTGTGAGACTCATAATAGCGTACATACAGCACATACGTACATACGTATGTACAGTATGTGACTGTACACTGTTTGTGTTCTGCTCCATATTCACAGTGAGTGATTCGGCAGTTCTACGTACACTCGGCTGTGCACTGCACTGACACTACATCTACAAAGCGCATGAAATTATTCAAACAAAATTGACACAAGTTGTAGGTGTGTAGTTTGCTCGAGGTGGTGTCCCATTGTTCGGTACCCCATCCGCATGACACCCAATTATCGTAGAAAGCTGTACTCACAGGCTAGCCATTTCTAGTATAATCGTTGCACAACACATATCTAAGAATGTGTTGCGCAATATCTACACATGTGATTCACTTTACCCTGTAGGACCTGTATAATGGAAGAGGTTGTTTCGTTCTACCATTGTTTGATGAATAAAAGCCAAGTGTAAAAAATATGTATATTGCCACACACTGCATTCAGTGAGGTGGGGCAATAATATGTGCTTCCATTTGCAAATGGTTCCTGTTAGCTGAATCTAATGCACACCACGGGTGTAGACGTGCTCAACAGTTGCAGGACCTCACTAGGCAGGAACTGACACGGAACTAAACACTTTACCACCTGTTCAGCTGTAACCACTGGACAATGTGTTGACAGCTCAACAGGTGGTCAACACATTTGGCTCAGGATTAATTTAGTAAAGTCCAGCAATTGTGAATGTACGTACAGATGTACGTACATTGCCCACAAAAGCTGTTTCTGAACATTTTCACCGGTGACCACTTCCATTAGGCACACACTGTGTACAGCATGACACCACACACAAGGCCATGGATGGCCCCTCATGTTCCATACATATGTATGTATGCACCTTGACCCCTCAGAAACTGACGTGTGCTCGCGTGAAACAGAAGTGCACTACTGTACATGCTCCTTATTTGGAAGTACTTACGTTCTGATTCGGGCATTGAATTGCTGGTTGCTTGGCTACCAGAGTCGGAGGTCATGGTGCTCATTGTAGGACTCCGCCCATGGGGATATCCCCCAAACTGCAGTGCTTCTGCAGGAGAGGATGACAGCAGGGTCACTCACTATGGTTGTGCACACATGCGCACACGCACGCATGCACACACGCACGCACGCACGCACACACACACACACACACACACACACACACTGGTTTCACGTACGTCTTCCTTGTGTCTGTTGGACCCACAATGCAGGATCCATCGGCTGAATGGGCTCATCTGGAGAGGGAGAAAGGGAGACGGGAGGAGGAGGAGGCATCTGAACACAAGTAAAGCGAGCACACCTGAATTTCACAACACTCTTCCCCCGTCACCTGCACAGACCCAACATGCTACCAAACCTAATACACTTCCTTACACACATCCACTTCCTCTCTCTCCTCACCTCCCCCACCCACTCCCCTCTCCCTCTACACATACCCACTTGCCCACCTCTCCTACACACACACCCTCCTCCACTCCCTCCTTACCCCGTGCATTGAAGCCCAGGTCCTCGACTGGGTCGTAGGTCGGTCGTGCCACCACTAGTGTGATGGGCCCACTCTGCTGCACCACCTCACGGAGCACCTTCACTGCCTCCTCGTTGTTCAAGTTGGCAAACTCCACTTCGTTCACCTTCAGGATGAGGTCTCCTGGCTTGACCCGGCCGTCAGCGGCTACCGCACCACTGGGGGGAGGGGAGGAGGGGAAGGGGGAGGAGGGGGAGATGGAGGAGAAGGGGAGGAAAAGGAGGAAGTGGAGGAGGAGTAGAGGAGGGGAAGGAGAAGGGGAGGGGGAGGAGGAGAAAGTGGAGGAGGATAGAAGTCTTTTGTCAGAGCATGCAGCTGAACCTTTGTGGTTACTGAGTGAGTACTGCCTGCCCCGCCCACTGCATGGTACCCCTCCCCTTACCCTCTCATGATGGAGCCAACAAATATCCCTCCAGCACCTTCCTCTCCCGCCTGGCCCATAATGCTTATGCCGAGGAAGTTGACAGTTTCTGAATGGGGAGGGTGAGAGAGAGATGGAGTGAAGTGTGATGGGGAAGCGTTGTGTGGCAGAGTGAGGGTGATGGGGAATTGCAGTGAGGTGTGAGTGTGAGTGTGTAGGGTGGTAGTGAAAAGTGATGGCAGTAGGGAGAGGAATTATGTGACAGTGTGGCACATGTGAGTGTGAAGGGAGGGTGCCGGGTGAGTGTGCCAGTGGTTGGACTCTGTCCTGCTAACTCACCCATTTTCAAGATGACAGTGATAATCTGCATTGACTCTGAGATGGTTGACTCGGCTATGGTGGTGGAGGAGTAGCCCCGTGGGAGGGTGGGGCGGGTCTTGGTGAAGACACGCCTCCTGTCCTTACGCATGGACGCAATGCTCGTCATAGTCGAGTAGGACGCCATACTGCAGAATGCAAAGGGACAGGGTCAATGTTGCCATGGTAACCATCACCAAAAGTATAGCGAGTACACTGAAAGAACCACTCTGAACTTTCCCTTTCGCTACACACGTACACATGTATACGTATACTTCAGGTCTGTATCTGCGAAAGACTTTCACTCTCAAAACAACTTACAGTTTGGAGTGTCAGCGACAGCAGCAGTTCTACTTTGTATAGTCCCTTCCCATCCCACCATTTTTGCTAACAAAATGGCTGTGGAAAGGGTGGTTTGGTATCTCTGGGTCGATTCCTTGGTTCTCACCATCCCAAATTATTCTGACCAATCAGATCGCCGCCTGGTCATGTGCCTGCCAAAAATCATCATTGAACTTGGGACGAGTCTCAAGGTGTAAAGCAGGATTCGCACGTGATTTCAGTAGACATGTGACCAAGGGGAGATCTGATTGGCCAGAATTATTTGGGATGGCGAGAACCAAGGAATCGGCCCAAAGAGACCAGACCACCCTTTCCGTGGCCATTTTGTTAGCCGAAATAGTGGAATGGGAGCGAGGCTATACTTCAGCCATGATTGGGCTACCCTATTTTAGGTAAGTACACGTACGATGTAGCAGTGGTCCCGTAGCAATGTCGTCTCACCTTGTCATTTCTGATTCGTCAAACATGCTCTCCAGTTCGGTGCCTGTGTCAGTCTGGTCACCGTACTGTGACACACTGTCAATGTGTCTTGGTTTGTGGTGACGATGGTGCCGCTTCTTCTGACGCTGCTGACGAGACACTGGACGGGAGAAAACAGTGACATTACATCATAATTGTCCAGTTCACAAGTCTGGCTCATTTCTGAACGCAACACACATACACACATGTGTCCGCCACTTATTATTAGAAGTAGAGACCTGAGGGCTAGGTAGACAGCACGGCTGTCAGTTACTACCAATTAAAACATTTCTGACTAAATGTTTCAACAGTTGCAACGTCTGATTAGACATTTCTTAGCTGCTGTGAACTAAGAATGGCCGTGACAATTAGCCGGATCACTTTGCCATTCCAGTGAAAGCAGGTCTATCAGTAAGGAGCTGCTACTGTATGCAGTATGCTGCGGTGCATTTAGGGGGCACGGGGGGCATTCCCCTCACCCACCCACCTTGCAAATTTACCAAGCCTCACACCCTTTGCACCCAGATACGTAAGCACATGGGACTGCCTCTTATTTCTTGAAACCTTAGCCTTGGCCCCCTCTCCCCGAAGAAATTTCTAAACACAGCATGTGCCTGTACATACATAGCTTAGCGCATGTTATGAATATAATTCCCCACCCCCATTCAGATCTCCAGCCCAGGCTCCGGGCAGGGCTTATGCAGTCTGCCTGTCTGTCCTCGCCATAACTGGCTAATACATGTCATTTCCATTTTCGTCATTAGAAACAAAGCACAGATGCCATGTTTGAAGGCTGCCTCACAATGCCTCCCATTCAGCCAGTAAACACGGTTAGCTAACACTGCTCCTTCGCTCCTTACCCACACAGTAACAGTTGCTTACACAGACACATGGATAGCATACCCACCCCACCCCACTCCACACATGCACTCACCCCACACACCCAAGCCCATCCCACACGTCCACACTCACCCCACACATCCACACTCACCCCACACATCCATGCCCACCCCACACGACCACACCCATCCATCTCACGGCTGTGCTCACCTCCTGATGCGTTAGTGTAGCCAGATGCGAGAGTAGTGAGATCGGACTCATCAAAGTCAGGAGTCTTGCGACTGCAGGACAGGACACCCAACAGTAACACCAACGGACACACACCACACCCCTCAACAATGCTGCCACACCCACTCAAGCATCGCTGCCACACCCACTCAAGCATCACTGCCACACCCACTCAAGCATCGCTGCCACACCCACTCAAGCATCGCTGCCACACCCACTCAAGCATCACTGCCACACCCACTCAAGCATCACTGCCACACCCACTCAAGCATCGCTGCCACACCCACTCAAGCATCACTGCCACACCCACTCAAGCATCACTGCCACATCCACTCAAGCATCACTGCCACGCCCACTCAAGCATCACTGCCACGCCCACTCAAGCATCACTGCCACACCCACTCAAGGATCACTGCTACACCCCTCCACTCACAGTCTGTCGCTTGCTTTGTCTGACCCAGTACTATCTCCACTGACCAGCTGTGTGTGAACAGAGAGGAGGGGAGAAACAATGAGGGATAAGGGATGAGGGAGAGAAGATAATGAGGGAGAGGGGGGAAATGAAGGGGGGGAGTCAGGGGGGGATATGAAGGGGGGGGGGGTGAGGGGTGAGGCCTCTATTCACCCAGGAGACAATGCGTCCACTGTACAGCGGAAGAATGGCTGTGTCATCAGTCACTTCCTCCTTGACAATGCTGAGGAAAGGAGGAGGAGGAGGAGGGAGAACAGATGAGCCTGCACCAAGCATGACCCCATGCACTGCTGACAATGCAAGCCAAGCGACCATATCAAAGGGGTGAACACTGTGAAGTGTAATGAGGTAATGAATGAAGACACAGACTGAGCAGCTGACATAGAGATAAAACCCTTGTTGACACAGGTCACCTGCTGGACCATGAAGAACAAAGGGCAGGATTGGGGAAGTGCCTTGCTAGAAACCATTGGGACATACCACAGGAACATGCACACTTCTCACTCAAACATGCCGCCATCCATACAGCTTTAAAGGTACTACAGATAGATGGGAATGACTATCAGCTACAGCTTGGAAGAACAGACATTCTTTGTCAGTGCCACTACATGCCAGGCTAACCCTCCTGCTGGGACCACACCAGACAAGACATCTGCTCCCACAGCCACTGTAACCTCACAAATTTTTAATATTCATCTCTAATCAATCAATCAATCAATCTCCAAGCTACAGCTACTAATTCATGAACAATCTGCACAGAGGTGGCCAGTGATTGAAATAGTGTTGAGCCACATACTAATAGTGACGATTGACGATTCTTACACAGAAACACTCTTAGGTACAAATGAAGACGGACAACAACACACAACTACTGTGTTGATCAAGGATTTAGCTGCAATGTTTTGCATGGCGAGGGGCAGCGCAACAGCACAACTGGACCATCGGCACCAACCTGTCAGGGCCAGTTGGACCATCAGCACCAACCTGTCAGGGCCAGCTGGACCATCGGCACCAACCTGTCAGGGCCAGTTGGGCCATCGGCACCAACCTGTCAGGGCCAGTTGGGCCATCGGCACCAACCTGTCAGGGCCAGTTGGGCCATCAACAACAACCAATCAGTTAGAGTAAGTCGGGTCATTAACATCAACTGGTCAGGACCAGTTGGGCCGTCAACAGCACCTGGTCAGGGCACTATCATGCGAGGTATGCAAGTGCTTGGGATTGTCCACAATCTGAAATGGATGCTTAGACGAGTGAGGGGGGTGTCACTAGTGGGAGAAACGGCTGTCACACTAACTTGGGTTATGCCAAAGTGTGGAGCAAATCTTGTTAGACATCTGACAATGGATGAATTCCCAGATCTCTTCCTAATTGGTGTTTATAAGCCGGACCTGTGTCTGGCAAATGTCTGTGTGCTGCACAGCCACACACACACTGAAGCTGTGCAGTGGCGCTCTTGTACAATACAGCTACACTGAAGCTGTGCAGTGGCGCTCTTGTACAATACAGCTACACTGAAGCTGTGCAGTGGCGCTCTTGTACAATACAGCTACACTGAAGCTGTGCAGTGGCGCTCTTGTACAATACAGCTACACTATAGTGCGGTACGGGTAAACATCTTCAAAGCATCTCCCAGTCTACAATGACTGATAATTCTATTGTTCTATTCAGCGTTTCAAGAACTGTACCACTTGTGTTGCATTGTCTCACACGACATCCAGCCCACGACCACGCCCTCTCTAGCCCCATCCCAGCATGATAGCACCTACCTCGTCCGAAGACAACACACACCTACAGCCTCAATACAGTGGAACCTCTCTATAGAGGACACCTTTGGGACCCAGCTGGCTCTCCTGTATACAGTTGAACCTCTCTATAGAGGACACCACTGGGACCCAGCTAGCTGTCCTGTATGGAGAGGTTCCCTAATCTAGAGATAGATTTGTACACAGCTCTATGTGGTTGGGAACATGTACAGTGTCCTCAGTGGAGAGGTGTCCTTTATAAAGAGGATCCACTGTATACCATCCTTCACAAGTAGGTTAATGGGAGGAGGTTAGCACACCTGACTGGAGCCCATACAAAAGCCCAATCCAACTGCCTGTTCTCTCAAGCTGTACAAAACAGTCAAGCCATAAACCACAACTGACTCAATTACGCATTATCAGCAAGGACTACTTTCACTCAACCAGTTCAAAGGACAGGTCTCTTTGAGGCAGTCATTAAATTAGGATAAACAAGACTTCACCACTTAAAACACCATGACCTCAATCGGCAAGTAACCAATATTACTCAGCCTTGACTCACAGAAAATACACATTCTTCCGCCCCGCCCCACCTCTTGCCCTGCCCCTTGCTCGCAGAGTGACATAATATCCTCTCATGCAGATACACTTAGATACGCAGTGCACACAAGCTTTGTTACACTGGTGCCAGAGCCCTTTCAAGTCTCACCACAAAAGGCCAACTGCCTTTGACTTCACTGCTAGCACATATGATGCGTGTAGGTAAGGCATGGTTGCTGGGGAAGGCACTCCTGCCAGTCCCCCTGGCAAGGGCACACATCTGTGTACAGCACATGCATGTGCTAACAGGACCTTGCCTACTGTTGACATGGTGGCACATTAATAGCGATATTGTGTTACTCCACAACCAACCCACACAGAGTGGGAGGAGCAAAACCATTGGTTTGTATTTTATGCACACATGCACACCTGTAGTAGAAGTGTCTGGTTCAAATGAAGTGTTGACTACAGGAAGTTCAACACCGTTCTCTCTCTCCCTCACACACTACCACAGAGAGGCCCCGCCCACTCACACCCAGCTTACTGGACTACCCCTCACTGACAGGGAAGAGATGGGCTAGCCCCAACAGTTTGCCCTACACAGTGTCAAATGACAGCCCATAGCCACCTCATGGAACCACAACCAGTAAACAAAGCAGACCACACTATATGCTGAATCAGGAGAGACACAAGACCACCTCTCTACAAAGACCAGTCCCTCAACTTCGTCACAGTACACTCCGCCACACACCTCTCTACAGAGACCAGTCCCTCAACCTCCACATACTGTACTCCACCACACATGAAGCACCTCTGCTACAAGACCACCTCACTGCAGAAACCAATCCTTCAACCTCCCATATCGTATACGTGTAGCGGATTCCACCACTCACGATCCACCGCTGCCACCACACACTGACGTATGCACAAACCATCCCTGGAATGACTGGCATGCTGGCCTGCTTCTCTCTAATGGGCAGCACACGGCATACCCCACCTGTCCTCTCTCCCGTGCACCCTGATACAAGGCCTATGGGATGTAGCTCAGATAACCCTGGCACAGACTCCTGCTCGGGCTATCTCCACCGCACCATAAGGAACCTATAAGGAGCGCACATGTCGAGTGCACGCTCTACAGCATGGTCTCGCCAAATGTGATGGATGTTTCAAATTTAGTCACATTAGGAGCTGCATGCAGGACCACATTCGCTCAAACATACTGCACTCTCTCAAGACCATGTGGGAGTGGACAACATGTCCCTGTATGGCGCATGCATACAGCATTCCACATCAGCACATGCCTCTGTATTCAACACCTCCATACGAGGGAGTCAATGGGTGGACCTTCATCTATGGTGTAACACATTCACTCTCTCACTCTCACTCACTCACTCACACTCACACACACACACACACACACACACACACACACACACACACACACACCTCCCACCGCTGGGCTAACTTCCCCCGTGCCAGGCAGCAGACGACAGAGCTGACCTGATTAGCTCACATCTGAATCACCTTCACTGTGCATTAGTGCTTGGCTGGTCAGCAAACTAAATTAAACCATTCACAGCATGTGAGTTGACAGAAGACCTGCAAGTATCCTCACACACAGACTTGAAAGGCCAGGCAGACAGCTGAACTGGCTACACTGTCAGCCATCTTTGCAGTACACAGTCTCAACACAGCACTGCATGGTGTTACTTGTTACTCTATCTATGGTTGTACATGACAACCTATAGAACACATCAGCAGTGAGTCACTTGATACGTACACCTCATGACCACACACACCTGTAGACGTACAAGACCACCTGTGCACAGGCCCCTTGTGACCAAGGCAGACATACGCAAGCACAGATAGAACTATGCGCTAACTTGTGGTGCAAAATGTGAAGAGAGAGACAGAGAGGGAGGGAGAGAGAATAAGAAAGTAACTCACCCCACTTCCTCGTCTTTTGACTTGAAGAAGAACTTGGCGGCTGGTCGGTTCAGCTGCGCCTTGAAGTCAGCCAGAGTGACCTCTCCTGGAGGCTTCGGGATCTTCATCATGTACGGCGTGTCCTCATCGTCGACGTGATAGATTACTTTCGTTTCTCGCGCGACACTCGTGCTTGCGGTGGGCGCTGGAAACAGCAACTGAGTGCTGCCTGCGTCAGTCATTCCAACCCTTGCTTCTCGTGAGGCGGCCTCCGCTGCATCCAATGCAATATAACTTCACACCGATTCAACACGGTTGGTCTACACGCGCCGCTCGCTTCACACTACACCAGTAACTGTGGCCGTGGCGACCCACACCCGTGTATTAATTAACACCAACATGGCTTCCGACACAAACCACAAGCGGAGATAACATACAAGAATGGGGTGGTTGGCAATAAAATTTAGTAACTACCCGAGCAGCCTCCGGGTGTCCTTCCGTCTGACTCCGTTCTAGCGGTAGCGATGCTGCTCTTTCCTCCCCTTTGCTTTCCTCTCCGGGTTGGAGCCACTGCACTGTGGTCCAGTGTTGAAGCGGAGGTGCTTGCCCTCCTCCTTGTACCTCCTGCACGCTTCACTCTCTTCTGCCGACAAAGACGCTGCACGCTCCCTCTTCTTGTGCTTGCTTGGGGAGACTGTTGCTTGCGAGGTGGAGGGATCATTCCTAGGTTGTGCACGGTCCATGGGTGTTGGTGGGAGGGCCCTGTAGGCCCCGCCTCCTGCCTGCGGCAGTCCCTGTGTCACCCTGCCATGCCGCCCTGCTCCAGTTCTATGCCTCCACTCCCTGTCAAACGCCTCACCCTCATCTGCATAGGAAGACAACGGAGAACATGCAACCACACATCACACACAACCAGCATGTTACGCTGACCCGGTGACACTCTACTGTGAGGTGCTGTCATCTGTGACACTCTACTGTGAGGTGCTGTCATCTTTGACACTTTACTGTGAGGTGCTGTCATCTGTGACACTCTACTGTGAGGTGCTGTCATCTGTGACACTCTACTGTGAGGTGCTGTCATCTTTGACACTCTACTGTGAGGTGCTGTCATCTGTGACACTATACTGTGAGGTGCTGTCATCTTTGACACTCTACTGTGAGGTGCTGCCATCTGTGACACTCTACTGTGAGGTGCTGTCATCTGTGACACTCTACTGTGAGGTGCTGTCATCTGTGACACTCTACTGTGAGGTGTTGTCATCTGTGACACTCTACTGTGAGGTGCTGTCATCTGTGACACTCTACTGTGAGGTGCTGTCATCTTTGACACTCTACTGTGAGGTGCTGTCATCTGTGACACTCTACTGTGAGGTGCTGTCATCTGTTACACTCTACTGTGAGGTGTTGTCATCTGTGACACTCTACTGTGAGGTGTTGTCATCTGTGACACCCTACTGTGAGGCGCTGTCATCTTTGACAGTTTTTCTTTACAACAGTAACCAGCTAAAGTTTGACTTTATCAAACACCTCAGCTGCATACTGCTGTCTTCTTCAGGGGCTGCCTAACATATAATGGGGAGTCAAACCTTTGGCTGATCTGTGTGAGGACCCATATTAGGGATCCAGCTCAGGAGGACGAGCCCCTCAAAATACTGCCAAGCCTTCCCGGAGCTGCCAACTGGACACGGACATCCACCGCCACTGGCAAACAGCCCAAGACTTCAAACGGAGCAGGCAACATTTAGAACACACTCTCTGTGCTCGGTCAAACACTACAACCTAGGGGGCATTGACCCCATCAATTGAGTTAAATTTTCTTGGGGGTTAAATTTCATCGATGTCAGGTTTGGAGGCCATCTGGGAGTAATTTAGTCCGCAAAAACATTTGAGTGAAGTGTTCATAACTGTATACAGGGATGGCAACAGACATCATCAATGCCTCTTGGTTCTAATGTCTTCCTTACAGTGTCCACGAGTGCAAATGCAAAGGACTCTGGCTGTGGATCAACCTTCTTTAACTAACTACATACAGTGTCGATTCATTCCTGGGCTCTGCAGCACAAGACACTGTGAGTGATTGAAGCGCATACGTATTACATGAACTGAGGAAGTGCGTGGCTGTTTCTGTGTCAGCAAAAGTGGCTTTGACATCAAATTCTGCATGTGTTAACAGTGGACTTCTCTTGTGCTGCCTTCCGAACCGGATAGACCATCACCACTGTCCCTTCCAAGCCAATGTTTCGGAGAAAGTGATCAAGGACCAACCAGGCACCACTTCTTGGAAGTATTTTGGATGTACGTATGAGCAATCAATGCAGGAGCAGCAACAGAGCGCAGCCTCATGTATCGGCCATCAGCAAGAAGCAGTCACCACTCTCTGGTCCCAGACCCACTTCCCTCTCCAGTCCCACACCCAAATCTACACTCCACCCTGGTCCCAGACCCACTCTGTCCTACGTACCTTCCTCCAGGTTGACAAAGTCCTGCTTCTCCACCCTCTCCCCTGAGAGCAAATTGTGGCTTCGCTCAATCGTGTGGGAGCGCTCACCGAGTTGGTGTCCCACGGCCATCTTCTTCACACCTGACTCACTGTCGTACAGACTCCTCCTTGTCTCCTTTACCTGTGCAGAGTGTGAGAGGAGTCTGGTGGTGGACACAACACATGTACATATATGTACTAGGCACACCACACACGTGTGCACACCACACATACACATCGCAACCGTGACCAAAAAATTTCGTGAATTGCTGACAAAATGTGGAGGCAAAAATTTTTTGCAAATAAAATTTCGTGAATGAGATTGCACAATACTAAAATTGCCTCAAACTCTTCTGTGGGCGCTTCCCGCTCCTACCCCTACCTTGTACTATTTCCACTTGTACCCCTACTGCTATTTTTACTCGCCATGCACTCCTGATATCTGTAAGTAATATAAAATAGTGAAGTCACTACAAGAAGAAATAAATCACACGTAGCTTTTCCGTCTTCCACTTTGTAAATTAGTGATCTCTAAAATAAAACAGTGGATATGTACGCATTGTGGACGGCTCCCTGAACATGGAAGGTGAATGTGTAATCTCGCGCTGTACACTGATACCTATACGGCACACACACGCACGCACGCACGCACACACGCACACACACACACACACACACACACACACACACACATGCACACACACACAGTGAGTCCCACCCACTTCCACACTTCATGTCATTCCACCATTCCAGTGGTAGCCCCACCCAAATTAGTCCTCAAACAGAACAAAAACAGCAGACCAAATGACACACGCACACATGCACGCACACATGCAGCACACACACACACACACACACACACACACACACACACACACACACACACACACACACACACACACACACACACACACACACACACACACACACACACACACACACAGTGAGTCCCACCCACTTCCACACTTCATGGCAATCCACCATGCCAGTAGTAGCCCCACCCAAATTAGTCCTCAAACGGAACAAATACAGCAGACCAAATGGCAGACACACGCGCACACCCACCCACACCCACACGCAAATACACACACACACACATACCTGTCCTGGTGCCCTCCTGGTGGAGGTGGTAGCTTGGTAGATCTTTGGCCTACTCCCATCTCCAGTTGATGAGTACGTCATGACAGAACTTGATGAAAACACCTCCGCATTAGGGTCACTTCTCATACGATGCATGTCTGCCATCATTGACTCAAATGGGTCACGCCCACCAAAGGGCCATAACGACAGGGGCATACCCATTGTGCCACTTCTCTGTGCGATCACACCTTCCTGCTATACACAAGAAACAGAACAACACACAACACAAACACACACACACGAGTATCATGATGTGATGGGATGACGGGTAGATGTTTCAATACTCTTAACCTACAGAAGAAAGCTCCCTGCTAACCTCACCCACCCAACACCTACTCCACATACTACAGAGCGCATGAATGAATGAGGCAACCAGCTACACAGGTCAAATAATGAAACAGTCGAAAACGTCAATTGGTCGCCCACAACTAACTCTTCCCCTCGCGTGGGGTCTGCGGCCCTCCAGAGCGCGTCCATGCGTAGTGCGGAGACTCTCAAAGGGGTCTGGAAACCCCACGAACGGGTGGCCCACTCGAGAGGAGAGGCGTACACTGCTGAACAAGAATACCCGGCAGGGAGACAATTTGACAAACTCGCAGCGTGACCTCGTGTCTGTCTCTTTCCACGCATGCACCATCTTGGTGGCAGGGCTCACCTAAAGAATGGGTCGTCCTCAAAATCCGACCCGAAAATCCCTCTAGAGAACATTCTCACTTGTGCGTTGAGGGGCAAGTCGGTTCAGTTAATACATACACTCATAATTATAATACTGCTAGATAGATAAGTATGTGAATATAATGATGTAATTTTAAGCGTGGAGACAGCTGTAGTAACTGTATTAATACTCTAGTGCTGTAGAGCTGTATGTCTGTACGTACAGACTCCAAACCTCCTCGCGATCGATTGCTCTCGCAGTCAATACGTGACCGAAGAACTAGTTATCTGCACTTCGAACGCAAAGCGGCCATGCTGTCCAAGAAAACCAACCACAATACTGCCGCACATGTATCTCCCTTTCCCTTTGGAGCGAGGGCACATCTATGAACACAGAGAGTGTGGTGTTATGCATGTAAACAGGAATCACTACAAGACACTGCTAGTGTGAACATGCAAAGTAACATCTGGTGTGTTCTGTGCTGGTTCTGAGTTCACTGGAGGTGGAGCACCTCTGTCAGGAGCTGCTGAGAGAAAGCCTTGTGTCCAGCCTCCTCCACTGCTGACAAGACAGTGCGCCAAGTTCTCTTCTTCCTCCCTGTGCCTGGTTTCCATGACAACCACCTCTCAAAGATGTCTGTACATGCCACATCGACGGTGGTCTGTGTCAGCTATTTGAATCACAGAGAACTTCACATCGAGGAAGGTGGCCACTTGTTTCCAGTCTGCAGCAACTTTGGGAATGGGAACAAGGGGCTTGTCAGGGTGAATCTTGGCTATGGTAACAGAAGGGAGTTGTTTGCCATCTGTAGTGGGGGCAATGCTAATTGTAGCAGAGGATGGCACTTCACGGACAATGAACTTGTTGATGTCTTCCAGTGTGGGGTGTGAGTCAATGCTGATTGGGGTGTGAGCACCTGAGGAGGTGAGACCAGATGAGACAGAAGTTTTGTAACGAACCACAACCAACCATTTACTTGTGTACACACAGCAGCAGCAGCTGGAGGGTGTAGGCAACTGGTGACCACACACCTTCCCTTAGGCATATGCATAACAAACAGTTTATAACTTTCAAAACATTTCAGCAAAATTAAGAACTACAAGTCTCGGATGGCCCACACAAGTATTAGGACTGGGGCACCACAAGTGACATACTTCGTGGACTATACAAGGGAAGGCATTTTACGAGAGACATTGGAAATACATCGCCACAGAATACTTCTTGCTAGTTGACTAGGCTGCCTTTGCTGGCTGGTACTCAGCCATGTGTGGAATACAGTGACTCAGGACTGGTGACACACTGGGAGGGCCACAGACAGTTTGTCAGCTGCGACAGACCCGGTGCACCGCCCATCCCATGTCTCCCACAAGAAACAGTCCACCATTAGAATTGGGCCTCGTTTGATGTTGATTCACACGAATTTCACGACTGCCATGTTGGGAACAAGGCAAAGTGGGGGCACAAGGAGAGTGAAGATGTGACTATACGCAGGAGATGGAGCAGCAGCCTACCAGAATTCCGACCTGGCACCGAAGTGCCTAGTAGCAGCCATGCGCCCTTCACTGGACCTTACAAAGAGTGTAACCTTATAAGGAGTCGCCACTATACTTGGCTTTACCACACTTCGGCTACACCCGACGCCTATACTGCCTACGTCACCATCATGTGGTTTGTGATTGGCTGTCCCACAAGGCAAAAATGTCACAGAGCTGAGCAGAATGTTCCATTATTACCAGACCCATTTTCGCAAGGTAGTGTGAGTGGGTCTGGTGCACGAGATTAATGCATTACAGGACAGTCTGCAGTGTTGGCACGTGCTTCACTGCCACAGCTTCACTTGTGCACCAGTTAATGTGCACACACTCACCTGTGACAGTGTGCTGTGTGGTTGTGTGTAGTTCACCAAGGGCAGAGGGATTGACAGTGGCCCCTGCAGGGAGAGATGTAGTTGACATGGTCAGTTTCCTTGCAGACAGTGAACACAACAGAAGTGATGTGAGCAGCACTAGCTCTGCTAGGTGTGGAGCAGTACCTCAACACACCACCACACCAAACACCAGGTGTGGTAGTGTGTACTGCAGGATCTCACACACACAACACAGCTGTTATTGCCGACACATGCATGTGATACACCAATGGTTCATACAAGCACTTGCAAGCACACACAATCACACACACACACGCACACACACACACACACACACACACACCACACAGACACAGACACACACACACACAACACACACACACACACACACACACACACACACACACACACACAAACACACACACACACACACACACACACACACACACACACACACACACACACACACACACACACAATTCCTCCATATCATACACGCACAAGTGTAGAACACGCTACAATGCCACACCAAACACATGTGTTTGCCAACAATGTGCACATGTTTGGCCCATAAGCATGCATGTAAGTGCACACACACGCGCAAGTGACCTTTCTACAGCCTCTGTTTCATGGCAGTGCCCAGGACACTCATTTTTGGGTTGCCCTTCACACCAGAGATGATGTCACAGACACGGCGGAAGGCGTCCTCTGTACACTTCTCTTTCAAGTACAAATGTAGAAACTTGTTTTGCTCAGTTGGATCCTCAGTCCTTGTGATTGTCCTCTGGTCACCTTCAGTAATGATGTTGTGATGTAGGAGGTCCAGAACAACAGCATTGGAGTCTATGTCTTGAATGAACTGGTCCCGAAACTCGTCAAGGACCTGTTGAGCTGCACAGAAAGGGAAGAGTCATGGTACACCATCTGCAACCACCTCATGTTCACTGTAGGGACCTCCCTCCACCCACTCTGAGCAGAATCACCATGTGACTTGATGGAGGGCTGGCCACCCCAAGGCCTAGCTCACCTCATTCTCACTGAGCCATGGAAATGCCCATTGCCCATTTCTCACTAGTGCATTATAGTAATGTCTACTTTTGATTGTGACAGTGTCATACGATACAGTATATTGGGAAACTTTTGTGGGAAATCATTTGCGCAAATCTCTCAGATAAATGACATTATGCAAACACTTTGGATTATAGCCAAGCCACACAGTGCACAGCCAACAATAACGTACTGAACCGGTTCCTCTTCATTATACAATTACGCAAATGGCATCATACAAAACGGAGCAGAGGAATTGGGCGTCCATCATATCACAGCTGATAACAAAGCAGTAAAGATGGTAACAGCCAATGATAAGGGGCCTAGCAAGGAGGAAACAGTCTGTAGCTCTTAGCCTCATGAACCAGACCAACTCCTCAGTCGGGCCACAACAACAACCAGCACCAACTCTCCTTTACTTACTGACAATGCCTGTCTCATATACCACGCTGTACTAAATTATGGCTAGTAAGGTTGCCCTCTCCTCCCTCCCCCACCAGGCAACAAGCATTACCTGTCACTCCTGCTTGGCTCTTGGTCTGAGCAGCACCACCAGTACTGGCTGGAGGGGACATGCCCCCTGGGGTGGGCACTTGGCCAGGCTCTACACAGGGAGAGAGGGGGCGTGGCACAGAGCTGCAGTGGATGGGGGTTGTCACATCTGATACCCAGTCTATGAAGCAAGCAAGGTCACCCCTCTGTGTCCGGTTAATGTTGCCACACAATATGGCCAGTACGTTATTGTTGGCTGTGCACTGTGTGGCTTGGCTATAATCCAAAGTGTTTGCCAGCATCTTCGGTAGTCCAATCCGGCGGCAGTACAAAGTCCTCGGACACTCTGCTAGATGGGCCTACTCCACAGGTGAGGTTCCCTTGCGAGCTTATCCTTGCCAGGTGCCTCTGTCTCTTCCCATCTTTCACTTTCGGCATCGCGTACTATTACTGTAACTACCGGTGGTATACGCAGGCATTCCCAAACATTCAGAAGCTAGCGGGTAGCTGATGAAGTTTGGGATACGCCTGAACCCTGGGCTGGCTGTTGCAGGAGCACCTGAAGCGACAGGTGTGAAATGAGGTGTGAAATGAGGTGTGAAATGAGGTGTGAAACCACAACTATTTGGATACAAGTATGCGGCGAGAGAAAGGCTTTCCAAACTGCGGCCTTTTGTGGGCGATCGCTCCACTTCCAAAGCTCAAAAGGTATTTCACTCTGTGTTATAGAAGTGGTTCCTACTGTTGGGTATGGTAGTAGGCATGAAATCTTCGCAGGGCGTCTACTCTGGCATGTACTGGGGGAGACCAAGGTGTTGCTAAGCTATCTAGTCTGCAGCGTTGCTAACGCTGCAATTGCATTAGGGTTCACCGCAATGTACACAACCACACGCAAAAAACTATGGGAGGCCACCTGGAAAAGCGAATTCATGAACAAGTTACGGCAACATTTGTAATTATTATATGAAACAGGAATAACACTGCCACAAAAACGAAAATGAAGGTGGCCTCCCATAGGTTTGTGCACACATTCTTGTAGATTCTGTATACCAAATTTGGTTTGTCTCAGGCATTCGGGGCACAACTAGATAGAGGTTTCCTGACGGTGCTTGGCTTCATTCGAGTGGAATTTCTCCGACTTTCAATTAGTGTATTTTAATTAAGGAAGTGCCAATTAATTAATGATTCACACTGAATTATGGGAAATTTCCCTGCTAATCACATTTGTAATAATTAAGACTGTTTGTTGTACAGTTTGAGAGTTACATAGGCAGAAGTAATGTACCCTAAAGGAAGCCTTTAGCCAGTGCTACTACCTTAAGGGGCCGTCACTTATATTACAGGGCTGAGGCATCCTTTATCTCCTTGGTGACAGTGTTAACAGTAGCACAAGTCAACCAACCCATAAAATAGGGACAGTTGCTGCAAATTCAGTGAAGTCACTAATGGGATCACCTAATGACACTGCACAGAAAAGCACAAAGAAGACAGAGAGGACTGAGACAGAGTGGTCTCAATCTGCTTCACCTCAGGACCCCACATTCTATCACTGAACTTCAGCCACTGAGCCACCTATGCTGGCAATGACCAGACATCACTTCGTGTGCTAGCAACAAGCAAACCACATGACAGACAGACTGCAGCCTCTGAACCTGTGCCCTTGAGGGCTGTAAAAAGTGATGCCAACCACACATTTTAGCCTTGATTGTGAGCCTGTCCAAAATGGTCCAGTCATCAGTTGACACGGCAACCAGGTGGTGCTTTGAAGTTACCACACAGCACTGCACTGCCCAGGACAGGACAGGATGGGGTTGGCAGGAATGCTGCACACACACTTCTCACCTTGGACTGCCGGACGAGAGCTCTCTTCTTGTGGTGTGGACGGTACACCTTCTGGTGTCATCTCAGCTACAGCAGTGGGAGAGGGGGACTTTTGGTGTACTCTGTGCAATGTCTACCACCTTGATCTCCCTTATGGGATGGGACCAACAGTAGGTCACATTGGGCACTGAGCTAGGCTGTTGGTGCACTCAGTCCACCCGCTGACTGAGGACTGTACCTTTGAGGACCTCCTCCTCCAGTGCACTGATGTGCTGGACACCGATTTCAGCATAGTCCATTGCCTCAAGGAGAACTGCCCAGGTGGGGCTGGTTCCCTCGCCGGCCCTCCACCTGAGCAAGCCAGACTGCACCGCCTCTTCCTCGTTGCGAGGCCAGTTTGTGTAGCACATCTCAATGGCCTCGGGGGAGAGCCCCACGCCCTCCAGCACTGCCCGCCCCTTGCCAGCTGCATTCCGGCTCACACACCTCCTGAACAGCATGGTATAACATCTGTGACCTGAGAGGGACGTGGGCGGGGCCATGCAGCAATAAAGTCTCTTCAAAACACAAGCAATTCTCAGTAGGTCAGGTGACCAACACATGACAGATCTCATTGCTATAGCAACACACAGTTTATCGGCCCGCAGATGCACATGGGAAACATGCAGTAGTTGCCTTCACTGGCACTTCACACACGCCTCATACTCCACAGGTGCTCTCTGCTATAGTGTGACGTCTTCACACAGTGCCAAGTACTGGAGACTCACAACTCCTAGCAAAAGCAGTTTAGCGACACAGCCTAGCAGGGAATGGCTTGGTTACAGTGACGTATGGGGAAAGGGTGTGGCTCCCCCACCTAGTGAGGCATCCAAGGTGGTTTTGTCTGCCTACCCACCCCCATCCTGCATGCCGCAAGGTGCCAGGTGCTGTCACAGTGAGACAGCCCCTCAAAGACCTAACAGAGAATGGAGACTCACCCACAGCAAGCACTGTCTGTGAGAGGACTGATTGACGTCCACGGCCACTTGAGCAGGCCGGTCCTGTGTTAAGGGGCAAGGAGACAAATATGGTACCCGCAGCAGTCAGTGACCATCGACTGATGGGGCCGAGATTGACTGATGCAGTCAAGGTGATGATGAGGACACACGCTATCCGCTTAAACAAAACGGACACCATATTAGACATCAAGCACAAATGAAACAATCCAGATGACACACTTCTTCTAAATCTAATCGGAAGTTTTTCACACTTCCACTGCCTTTCCAAAAAGCTGAGAGGTTAAGTGATTTTTACCAGATTCAGATTGCCACATCTACATAGGTAGGTAGGTCAGGGGTGGGCGGTATACCGGTATGTAGTGGTATCGCGGTATTGAATTGATACCGTTCCGGTATATATTTGTACGTCTGTCATACCGGAAACCGGATACCGATTATACCGTGACTAACTATTTAGCCTCAGTAATATTTGGAGCTGTAACTCGCAAGCAAGATCTTAATTAGACTCCTAAGCAACATTATCCTTCGTGAAAATCTCTGTGAACTTTCGCTCGTTGGGCAGGCGGAAAAATGGTACCAAAGACGATTTTTAACCGATGAACAGAAGCTTCCGGGGCGGCCATTTTGTTTTGTAGATTGTGTCTGCACCGGTCGTAAAATATCGTTACCGGCACTAAAGGAGCGAATCGGTCGCGTAGCGTGTAGCGTACGAACGAAACGGCACAAAATGGAAGAAGCTCAGACACAGTAACTTGATATCGTAGAGGCTCATTGCTATGGCTTCAGATGATCAACAGTGCTATGTGAATGCTCATTATCACTGTTGATCACACAGTAACTTATTTTATTGTTAAAGGCTCTCTTTCTACATGTACGTACAGTTGAGAAACTGTATAATTTTATCATTAAAAGGTCTTATGAACTTTGCAGCATGTTATTGAGAGGAGCTTGCAAATCAGCTACTCCAATAGTAGGTATGTAGTTATACCGCAATATTTTTTCAAGAAATACCGAGGTACTATATTTATCAATACCGCCCACCCCTGAGGTAGGTATATCACAGGAAGCTGAGCTACTGACAGTGGTCAAGAATCGCTATGGCTACATGTCTGCTATGTCTTGTCATGTTCCAGGCTAGAAACGATGGGCTAAATACTGTGACGGCATACAATGATGTCACACACATTTGCCATTAACCATTTGCGATTTTCCATTTGCCATTTGGACAACTATTCTGAAATCAACTGTACTTCTCAGAAGCTGGAACTGAGAATCATTCGCAATTCTATTTTGACAAAAATTCTGAAGCAAAACGGCCACTGTTCACGATAGCAGCATAACTGCCTAGAGAGTGGGCCACACCCACCAAACTGTGAGGTGCACTCGTGTGTAGTGACATGCAATGCATGGAGCATAAGCCAACATTGCACTCTTAGACAGACCAACAGCACACTGCAGCTAATGACTGGAATGGCTAGCCATTACTCATTAATGAATTAACAAGAATGGTACATACATATTGTAGGATTCCCCTCAGACAAGCACACAAAGGACACACCCACTCACCTCTCAGTGGCTCCCTCTTGAAGTCCATGTCTTGTACAACTGACAGAGGAGGAGACCATCCTCCAAACAACTCTGTGAGATTTGTCTGGTGGGGATGACAGCCACCCTGTCTTGTCCTGGAGAGAACACGGCTTCCTCCATCACTGCATGATGCATCGGATGATACTTGAAACAGGATACAGGGAGTCAGGGGGAGTAGCTTTGGCAGACTCCCACATAGCAAGCGTGTACGGGTGGACGATGTAGGATGTGGCCTCCAGCTTCGGTGACAGCTGGGCTGTTGTCTTGATGACATCGCTGACAACAGTCGACATGTATTGGTGCAGTTTATCAGGTTCTGCCTCGGTGCGTCCAACAACCTGGACCATGCTGCTGTCGCTTATCTGGACCGCTACGTCCACATCTTCAGTGGACATCCAGGAAAGGCCGTTTACCCAAACACTGCAGCAGTGCTCTCTCACACTGGGAGATAACTCATGGGTGAACACGTGATTGGCTGCAAGACGGAGGATGATGGTTTGGAGGAGATGAGCAGAGATGAAGTGTTTTTCATTTGCCCTCAATTGCCAACACACCCACTGGAGGTGGTGCGAGTCTGGGACTTCTGGAAATATTTCAGGAGGTAGGGCTGACACCAGCGCAGGGAAGTACAGCCATCCTTCTCCCTCGTCTTTTGCAATCAGCTGCAACAATTCTTCTCGCAGGAGTGAAGAATCGACCTGGATGCAGAACTCAAGGCTGATTAAGACTTCTTGTATCATTCCCGGATCCAACCTGGGAAACATCTCAGTTAGCTCGCTGCAATTGAGGAGACCGAACTGGTTGACCTTGCCCTGGGACCCGGAGAACAGAGTGCCATACACGTTATGGAGAATAGCTTGGAGGTCCAAGATGAGCCAACATTGTGTGAGATCTTGCTTGTTGGGTAGGAAGAGGGCGTGGCCAACTGCAGTTAGGTCACGGCACATCTGCTCAGCTGGGGGAAAGTTCTTTAGCAGCAGCTTGGCGTCATTCAGCAGCCATGACTGGAAGTCGTGGAGTGTGATGGCTGGAATGGAGAGGGACCTTCGCAGTTGCACTAGGACCCAGTGAAGGCTGTACAAGAAAGAGATGGAGTTCAGCTGGAGGGGTTGAGCATCTTGAAGGAATGTGCAAATCTGATCAATGCCCTCAGATGCAGGCTTTCGGCAGTCAAGGAGACAGGGACCCTGGATGTTGAAGTGGAACTGCTCCTGCACTGACTGAGTGCATCGCAACAGCTTTTTGGTTGCTTCCTCTCTGGACTCTACTTTATCAAGGAAACTGCCAACAAGTATCACTTGTGGAGTGGATGGGGCTGATGTGAGAGATAGAGGCTGCAGCCAGTGAGTGACCTGTTGTGTGATGACATCTTCTTCATCCGTTGACTTCACCACAAGCAACAGTGTCACTGACATTCCTAGTTTGCTAAACATGGCCTCTAGGAAGGACTGATGAGGGCCATGGTAATCGGATTGACCAGCAAAGTCGTAAAACAGCGTCGCCCCATATTTCTGACTGGAGAACTGGACGGCTTCGATACCGGCTGTCCTCTTCCTTATGTCCTGCACCTTTGTAAACCTGTTGGTGAACTTCTTCAAAAGGCTGTTGCTCTCGGCCTGTAGAGCTGCAATCAACGTACTCTTGCCGTGTTCTCCATTGCCAATTACGGCAACAATGCGCTTGGTAGAGAAAGACTGTGCCTGTTGGGTAGCTTGTTGGAAGTCGTGTGATGCAAGGTCCAGGGGAGATTTTGAGTCCTTGTTCCTTGTCCTCATATCTGCTCCTGCTTCCACAAGGAGGACCCCACATTCAATTCTGTTCCGTGTAGCAGCAATGTGCAGGGCTGTTGAACCAGCAGCAAATGATAACCACTTACGGCTACAGCTACTGACAACACTCACATCAGCACCTGCTCTGATGAGCTCCACCACAACATTGGCACAACCCATGTAAGCTGCTTTCATCAAAGGTGTCACTCCATCCTCATCTTGCTCATTGAGGTTAGCCCCTGCCTCAGTGAGTGTTGTGACAACACTGGAATGACCCCTCCAGCTGGCCAAGTGAAGGGCAGTTTGTTTGTACTTGCTCTTTCCATTCACATCTGCTCCAGCTCTGATCAGCTCACGCACCACTTGGTCATAACCACTGTCAGCTGCATACATCAAAGGTGTTGTTCCATAACTGTTACCTCTGTTCACGTCTTGGCCATCTTGAATGAGCTGCCTCACTCTCTCCAAGTCACCCACTTCACAAGCTCTCCAAATGGCCATCTGCTGCCCTTTGGTAAGCACATGTGAAGGCGTGGCCTACAGAAGATACAATGGACCACTTGTTACATGTCATCCACAACTTACACTACTGACTAGTCTACCAGGGAGGGCTAGAGAAGGTGCACATCATTGCAGGTACCACTCAAAGGTCCAGGGCATAGGTCCACCCGCCTACAACACCATGTGAGGTGGGTGCACTACTGCAATACAGTACAAGAGCACTCACCAGTTGTGTGCTTCACAGAGAGCAGTGGAGAACGGGGACAGCGACTGTCGGGGGTGGAGCGCAGAGTTGTGTCAGACAATGCTGCTACTGATGGTATAGCTGGTGGAGGAGTGCGCGCTCGGACGATGCTGGCAGAGGCGAGTGTTGGAGGAGGGTAAGTGAACGGGTCCAGCTTCTGGTGTCGGGAGAGACGTGCAGAGGTCATACAACGATGAAATGGCGGAGGAGCGATTGGTCGGCGGTGCTGCGCGTTGCCAAACGGTGCTGTTGGGTATCGTCTAGTGGATGGCGTTGTTGTGGTCGTAGCGGTAGAGGAGCGCAGATTTGCTTAACCGACGTTGCGAATTGAAGCTGAGTGCTAGAGCAGACTCGTCTGGAGGGAGACCAGTTGTTAAGAGGTGCTGCGTTAGGCCGCGGAGTAGCGCAAAGTTGTAACACAGCCGTGCCGACTGGACGCGGAGGAGAGGCGAGTGTTGGAGTGTTGTAGCTTCTGGTGATGGAAGAGAAGCGTACAGCGCGGGCAACTTTAAAGTGAGGCGGTGGGGGAGAGTGCCGACTTGCCAAGTGGTGCTGCTGCTGGTTGTAGTAGTGGAGGAGCGTGGAGTTCGGACGGTGCTGTAAATTGTTGAAGTTGGACGTCAGAGCACACACGTCTACAGTTAGGGGGAAAGCGGTACCTTGTTGAAACGTGCAGTGAAGTAGCGCGAAGTTGTCGGTCGGTGCCGTTGCGGATTGCTGTGCACACAAACAGACTAAGCTCTCACTGTTCCTCCACCGCTGTGGGCGTGCACCGCGGCTGCGCCACCCCTCAAATGATATTGGGCTTCTTTCGCGCAGACTCCTACCGCGTTCGGCCTACACTCTATCCTCAAAATACAAGGAAACCTCTAGCGGCTAACTCAGGAAGGCCGCGCAAAGTAAAAGCTAACAAGACTCCACTCACCACCTTTGGGCGGGTCGCTTACGTTTTGACGTCACGCAGCACGAGCACGTGCAACCAACACACCCACAGGCAGCTTGACACGTGCAGCTAAGTTGCAGTGACTCCATGCACTGTACAAGCATAAGGCTGCTCAATGGAGTATACGCACATCCTTCCAACATCCATAGCCTTCCCTCCCCATGCTCTGTCTCCACATCATGCCCTCTTCTAGTCTCCCATAGCCAGACTGCTTCCTCCCCTCCACTTTCTCTTGGTGATATCATCAATGTGAACATGGAGGCAGGAAGGGGTCTGGCTACACTAGACTAGCCCCCTTCATGATGGGCTGCCACACACCATGACCAGGGCTGGTCCAGTGCAGACCTCAGGACAGACAGTGATGGATAGAACTTGCCCATTGAGCAGATGTATGACACCCCACACCAGCCACCAGCATGCACTGATCAAGACATTCAGTGCCATTCACAGGACCTCACACAACACACGGTAAAGTACAAGACTATGAATGGTACAGACGTGGACAACACACACAACATTCAGTGCAATCTAACAGCAAAAAAGTAGTGTAGTTCAAACGTTTGCAGTGTATACTGTTCTGAACATCACCAAAATGGACACCTGTGTGTGTATGTGGGAGGGGGGGGGGGGAGAGAAGGGTGAGAGAGGGTGTATTACGAAGCAACAGAACCTAAGCAGAGCAATGAGAGACTGGGACCTTATGCATGAAGAGGAGGCCACCTTGAGTACCATATGCAACACACACTGCACACACCACACGGTGCCACTCACTGGTCAACCACACCACTGCACACCTCCCTCCCACCCTAGCTACTCTCGTACTCATACCCTGTACACCCACCCAATGGAATGGCAGCTGTGCACAGGGTCTGGGCACGAGACCACTCCCACACCTCTTGACAAGCACACAAGGGCACCCCCACTCACCATCCGATGTAGCACTGGCAGAGGTTCTCATGTGAAGTGGCTTGACTGATCAGCAGTTGCACTTGGCGACACACATCAATGCCCTTCTCGTGGGGGAAGTCATTCCCTGAGGAAGAGGCACCACAGCTCATGTGAAAAGAACATCCTCATCTTCACTTCTCTCCCTCCTCTTCCTCCTCCCCTTCCCTCCCCCCACCCTCTTAGCCTCATCTCACCTGTGAGCTTGTCACGAACTCTCTGAATGATCTGAAGTGCTTTCTTGTTCAGCTCCTCGGGTTTGGTGCCATCCCCCGTCCCCTCATGGTCAGCACTGTCAGTGGACTCCACCTCAATGCTACCTGCCGGGTACAACTTGCCCTTCTTGGACTTGGTGGTGTCTGGACAGGCAGGTAACAAACAGACTCACAATCTGCAACACTGGCTGAGTCTTCAGTGCAGCTTAAACCTGAAGCAACATACTAAGTACATTGACACACACACACACACAGTCTCGCTCACCATCCACCAGCCGCCAGTTGAGAAGAGGGTCGTACACGAAGGCCTCCAGGACAGCCATGAGGCTGTCCTTGTTCTGGCGCAGCACTCGCATCACCACATTGCAGGTCACTCGGAAGTTGCCCTCGATGCCAGTCACCTCCATGGCGTTGACCAGCATGCGTGTCAGGCGAAAGGGAATCTTCTCAGGGAACTTCTCACGTGTCATGGCAACCTGAATGCAGCAAAGGTCATGGCGTCTGTCTCACTGTCTGTCTGTCTGTGTGTGCATGTGATTGAGTGAGGCCAACACATGGGCAGCGGGGCACACCTCAAAGCAGTCCCCAAAGTCAATGTGCACCACGTGTCCGGTGGTCCGGTCCAGCATGAGGTTTGAGGGGTGCCGGTCCCCCAGCCCCAACACATAGCCCACCATGGACATGACGGCCAGTGAGCGCGTGTAGCTGCAGCGGCGGTCGAACCACACCTGCACCACAAAGAGGAGGGAGCACCAACTGCCACTGATGATGGGCTTAGGGTGGAATTCGTCAATCAAGGAAGTTTCATAGCATTAGTCACTGTAAGGTACGCCCAGTAAGTGCATGGAGGTGGTGTCCTCTCATGACCACCTCGTTCAGACGCAAACGCAAGAAGACCATAACACAAACTACATGGGCAAATTTGCAGAAGCCATGCACCCCACATCAGCGGCTCTGGTGTGCACACACACAGCGACCCCACCATGAGAGAACAGCACATGCGGCTGTGCCTCCAGTGCACCCATCTACCTCTGAGTTGGGGCTCTTGAGCCAAAGGACTTTGGCCAGGTCATCTCCACGGGTGCTCTCCAGTGCGTGCTCAAACACCTCCACCTTCTGCAGCAGAGACAGGCGGTCGTAGTCGGCCGACATCTGCAAATGAAGGGGAGGGAAGTGAACACACAGAGGTTGTGGTACAACAAAATACATCCCTTCCATACCATGTCACTCACCCCCTCCCAACCCCCTCACTCTCCATCTTCCCCCGCCCATCCCCACCTGCAACATGAGCCTGTGCTCCACGTTCAACATAATCTTCTTCCTCTCCCGGTAGTCTCTGATGAGGGTGTGCAGTGTGTCCGAGTGGGGCACCCACCCAATCAGCCCCGAGTTCTGGGACAGTGGGATCACAGAGTACCGACGGATACTGCAGGAGAGGGACACATTGCACAACACCACTCCATTCTTGCATAATACCACACCAGCATTACACAACATCACTCTATCATTGCACAACTCTTACTGTAGGTGTCTCTTGAAGGTGTCTTGGTTGGTAGCCAGCAGTGTGTTGATGAGCTCAAACAGCTGCATCACTCTCTCGTCTTGACGGAGGTCCTCGTGACCTTTGAGGAGGAACATGTACTCACAACCATCACTGCCTGTGGGGGAGAGGGAGAGGGGAGGAGCAGGGAGAGGGAACAAGTGGGGGGAAGGGAGGTGAGTGTTCTGTGCTGTGTGAGTTGCCCCAGCTGTGACCCTCCTTCCACTGTCAGGTGCAGTGACACCCACCACATATGCGCAGTTTCCTGGGCCGCTGCTTTGAGGTGATGACCTGCAGAGTGGGCACCACCTGCTGGATGCTGACGGTCTGGGAGGCGGGGCTGTAGGTGCCAGGGACGGCCAGCTCCAGGTCACGGCACTCCAGGAGCTTTGGAGAGACACACTGTAGCTCTAGAGTCGTCAGCTGAGGAGGAGATGGTGGGAGGGGTGGGGTGGGGTGGGGTGAGAGTAATGGCAGGTGTGAGATGCACACACAGACCACACACACACACATGCATGTGCACACGCTATTTGTACTTGTAGGTGACACAAGGCAGTGAATGCCACTCCCCCTGCCCTGCCCCCACCTGAGGTAGCTGCTTGCTGATCCTCCTGAAGACGTGGTAGTACAGGTCCCAGGCCTGGTTGAGGTCCTTGGAGGACTGGCTAGAGCGGAACTTCTTGCACCACTCATAGGCCTCTGTGAGGTCACGCCCATAGGCCTGAGGAGGTCACATGACAGTCACACTGTAATTACTTATGCAACAAACCAAGTGTGACATCAACATAGTGATCAGGTCACATGAGAGTCACATGACAGTCAGGTGACACTCACATGATTGAAGGAGATCTCCTTGAGTGTCTCTGGTCCCTTTTCCATGATGCAGTGCAGAGGCTCCAGCACAGCCAGCATGCCCTGCACGTTGTGTTCCCCAAAGTACAACCGAGAGGCGTCCTCCAGAGCCTCGTGCCACTGCTCCAGCCAGAGGATGGACACACGAATCAGCTCCTCAGACACCATCCGTGCCTGCTGCACCAGCTGGCTGGAGTGGTCCGACAGGCTGCTGAGGATCCGGTTGGCAGCCTCCATGCGGACAGGACCAGCCGACTTGGCTGCCACAGTCAGTGGGTAGATTAGTGCCTGCACCATGCAGCAGAGAGAGAGGAGGAAGGCTCAAACTGTACTCCATCGAGCACTGCCAACAGCAGCTAACAATTCCCTCTTCCTTTCCTTTCTCTCCTTCCTCCCCTCCCTGTCCCCGCCCACCTGTGGGTGTTGCTTGCCCACGTCCACCAGCAGGCTGTGGATCAAGTTCCTCACGAGGTCCTTGGGGGAGTCGATGCGTGCAATGAGCTGTGGAACCACCTGTAGCCATGTGTTCTTGGGCACGGTCTTCATCCCCTCCACCAGCACCTGCTGTACCTCGGGCAGCCCTCCCAGCTCAAACCACAGCGTCAGCAAACTGGAAAGGAGGGACAAGCACTCAAATATCAGTACTAGACAGGTAATAAGAGCTGTTTTAATCAATCACACCGGATGCCAAGGACAGGCACACACATGCATGTATGCCCACCCAGTCACACATGGATTCCTGTCGAGTGGATTTGTGTAACTCTGTCTACAGAGACCAGTGACCAACCAAGACCTTCCTGGTAGTACCAGCTCATGAATACCGTTAACTCACCGCAATGTGTCCTGTAGGGAGCTCTTGACTGAGAGAGCAATGGACTTGAAGAAGCCGTGGATGGCAGCACAGGCATAGGACACCACCTGCTGCATCTGGGAGAGGGGGAGGGGGAGAGGGAGGGAGAGGGGGAGGGGAGGAGGAGGGAGAGGGAAAGGGGGAGGAGAAGGGGAGGGAACGGGGAGGGGGAGGGGAGGGGAGAAGGGGAGGGGGAGGAGAAGGGGAGGGAGGGGGTGGAGGTGACAAGTGTAGTGTAACAACATGGTGAAGTGATGAACTCACTTCCATAGTGGGTGGGGCTTGTTGCTGTGGTGATGAGGGACTAAACTGCAGTGAGGGTGTCTGCTGTTGCAGTGAGTTAAGGGCCTCGTAGTTCATGAAGGCCCACGCATGCCACCCCTTGTAGGAGGCGTGGTTGTGCTCAGTGGCCAGCTGGTAGTACTGGAGGATGCCCACCATGTCGTCAAAGGAAGGTGCCTCCATCAGGCTCCGCTTCCAGTCTCCCAGTCGCCGATAGCAACGTGACATCAGTTTGCTCATCTCCCCTGATGCCTCCGAAGTGGAGAGCAGAGGTTGGAGGGAGTGCTTGGCAAACTTGATCAGCATGCCAAATGCCTCCTCCTGTAGATGGTGTGACAGTCACGTGACAGTCACGTGACAGTCATATTAGGCAGGACTGACATGTGTATGTGATTTCATGTGACAGCACTTGACAGCACGTAATGCATGTGACAGCGTGTGGTGGTATGTGACAGACAGACAATAATGGAGGACTGCCAAGTGACAGTGATATCATGTGACAGCAAGTGACAGCATATAGAGTAGTGCATGATAGAGTCTTGTGACAGCATGTGATAGTCATATGACTTGCCTTCTGGCCAGCATGCCACTGGTGTTTGATGCAGACAGTTGGGCTCCTCCCCCAGAAGGTGGACTAGTGTGCAGTTGGCCATGGCCTGAGGAACACAATGGGCTATGCAGGGGAACACGTGTGTGTGTGTGTGTGTGTGTGTGTGTGTGTGTGTGTGTGTGTGTGTGTGTGTGTGTGTGTGTGTGTGTGTGTGTGTGTGTGTGTTTGTACACGTGTGAGTCTGTCTGTGTATGCCCTGCAGTCCCACCATCCTCCCAGACTTGCGTCATATGCTGGCATAGCGGCAGAGTGCCTGCACTTCTTCCTTGGGGTACAGGACCAGGGAGTGCACTCGCAACACTCGCTCCCAGTCCTCAATGTTGTCCTGGATACCCGGGAGTGGGGAGCAACACCAGCTGGTGCTTCGTTTAACATCCCCAAATATGGTACCGTACATGTCACAAGTTACTTGAATGTTTCCTCCGAAATCCGCCGTTTGCCATCATATTCGCAAAATTTTCCGCAGAGTGTCCGTACCCACTCTACAGACTGGCCGTACCAACTGCGGAACACTTTGGAACTACCTTGGAATACGGTTGTCTCGCGTAGCAGGTGAGACCATTTTCACCCTCCTGGTGAAAGTGGCTTAGCTACACGAGGCTAGGGAGACACAGAGTCGTGTGAACGATGGGTACATGTTCTGCTATATACATACGTAGCAATCTGCAAATGCAGAATGTACCACAAAGGTATTCACATACGATATTCTGTTTTTGTACGCTGCACACAGAAGAAAGAGACAGTATCAGACACGCCTCAGCAAATGGTGTCTACGTATGCCATGCAAGCCACACTACTTACGCCTCTCTACCAATTCGAGGTGGTTTGAAATGTGTTTGGTGCAAAGTAGAAAACATGGTGGTGCTACTAGACAATGTAGATACAGAAAACGATACTTAGCTCACGATTTGGAGTCCCAAGAGCGGTAGCTAGTGACTACAAGTGACCAGTAGCAACTAACATGTAGATGGTGCCAACCACCGTGCAGAAATTTTCTCTTGCAGCGGATGCCACGCAACCGATCCGCAGAGCGTGCACGGAAATTAACAACCTGCCGCGCGGCCATTTGCGGATTCCCGATGCGGCAAGCCTGCGGAACCTTTTAAGTTACTTGCGACATGTACTGTAGCTCAACAATTTTACCCTATCATATAACACTAATTATAATAACAGCAATAACACTAATATAAAGGTAACATAAAGCTATGTTTATGCTAAGCTGGTTCATTTTGTGACTAATTAATCGAGGCTAACCTGAAGTTCAGGCAGTTCAAACCTCCACATCCATTCCTCCCCTCCCCACCCCTCACCTGCAGCCGGTCCCACCAAGCCCTCCAGATCATGCCTCTCCTCTCTGGGTGCATCTTGTACTCAATCACTTCCTCAAGCTTCGACAACAGTTGCACTTGGACCATGGCACCGTAGGCTCGGTTGTAGCTCTCTCCCACCAGAGCAGTCAGCTCCGTGTCAAGGACGTCTCGGGCCATGCTGATCAGCTGAAGGGGCGGGACCAGGAGAGTGGGAGGGGATTGGGATCAGATGTTTGAACGAGCAGCATACAAACAGAATGGGCACTGGGTGGTCCTTTCTTCCCTAACCTGTCAGGCTTGAGGCTACCGCTCTCCCTGCACGGCTGTCACTGCTCGATAGAACGCACCCTCAATGCTGTCCTCTGGGATCATCTGCACATACTCACTCATTGTGGACCACTGCCCCAGACCCCAAGCCGAGGCTGCCGCCATGCATGCCGTGCCTCGCCGGATCTCACCGTCCACAATCCCCCAGTTCTCGTCTGACAGCTTGAACAGCTTCTCCTGTGCAGCAAGCAAGTCACATGACAGTCATGTGATAATCACATGGTCGAATCACATGACCATCACATGATGTACTCACCATTCCCCCAGGGCACCCAGACACCTCATCGTCCCCAGAGTGAGGCTGTAGTCGTTGGGCCTCAGGTACTGCTTCTTCTCGTACGCCAGGTTCGCCTTGTCCCAATCGTGTAGGGACTCGTACCACTCCTCCTGCACTCGCAGGTCAGCTTGGTGGCGCTGGAGGGCATACTCCAGCACTCCACCTGCTGCATCCGGCTGCTGGAGCTTGTTGTTGATGCTGAAATGGGAACAGGGAGATTGGGAATGGGAATACCAGATAAGGCAATGGGAAGGGGGGGAGGGACACTAGCACATACTGTGTCCCAAACACACTACTACACCACGTAAACACAAGCACACATGCACACCACCTCCGCTCACCTGATGAGTGACTCCATGATCTTGGTGTTGGGTCCCTTGTGGAACTCCAGTTCCTTGTAGTGGAGGGCCTTGGCATACGCTCGGCAGTTCATGGCACACTCCCCCAAGAGGGCGGGGTTCAGTTTCAGGTGACCCTGGGGGAGGGCCAACGACAGTGTATACTGTGAGTTGTAACATATACAGTGTGTAATATGCTGTGAGTTGTAAAATTCCACATGCACACACACACACACACACACACACACACACACACACACACACACACACACACACACACACACACACACACACACACACACACACACACACACACACACACACACACACACACACACACACACACACACACACACACACACACACACATGCACACACACACACACACACACACATGCACACACATGCACAGCCCATGACCAGCACCTCACAACTCATGCAGGACTGCACTCTCTACATGTGGTGGACAGGAATGAGGTGGTGTGTGTTTCAGAGGAATTTATGACTTTGATACCAAGTCACCTACACTCACAGAGAAGCGAACAAGCAACTGCTCATACAACAACTGTCGACAGTGGAACAGTCGTTGTATGCTCCCAAACTTTTTGCTGCCACAGTCCGAGGAAGTCGGGTTAGGATGCACAACTATAACCCAACGTAACGAGCCAAGGTTATTGAATGGAGCAGAATGCTTAAACACTGTGCAGTTGTCAACACAAAACTCAACTCAACTCAATCCTTCCAACACACTAGGAGGAAGTAAAGTTGCTACATCACTTGTACACTGAATTAGGGTCGTCATCTTTTGTAACATTCACATACCTAGCTAGCCACTCAGGACAATACTGAAGTGTCTGGGGAGCTAAAAGTAACCTGACTCCTAACCTTCGTGGTCCAGTAGTGATTGATGAACTCCAGTCCAACACGAGCAGGAACCCGCCAATATTCCATTGCAAGCTTGGATGGGGAGCCATACATACGTATTCCTCGGGTCCTAGGAAGCGTACATTTCTAGGAGATCTGGAACTGAGAGGGACGGTTCACCACTCACAGCCAGTTAACGATACAGCAGATACAGACCCTTCAAGACCTGCTCCAAATGCAAGACAAGGAGGTCCTGTACCTTCTATAACCAAACTTAACGAGCCAAGGTTATTGAATGGAGCAGAATGCTTAAACACTTTGTACTTGTCAACACAAAATTCAACTCAACTCAATCCTTCAAACACACTAGGAGGAAGTAAAGTTGCTACATCTCTTGTACACTGAATTAGGGTGTCACCTTTTGTAAAATTCACACACCTAGCCACTCAGGACAATACCGAACTGACTGGGGAGCTGCAAAGAACCTCACTCCTAACCTTCGTGATCCAGTAGTGAGTGATGAACTCCAGTCCAATACGAGCAGGAAGCCGCCAATATTTCCATTGTACGCTGCAGGCTGCAGGGGACCCGTCGTCATGTGTCCTGAGTGCAGGAAGTCCCATTACCGACGGAGTGGCCCGGTCTGACCACTGAATTCAGAGTAGGACGCTGCAATCAAAGCAGCAGCTGTTACGCCATCTCGCATTGGCAGAGCAGTGGGAGACCATTGCTGAGCATAAGAGAGGGATGGCGACTGCCTTCATCAGCCCACCTCACTGGGACAGCAATTGATCTGAACCATCGTAACATGCAAAAATAGGGGCAAACTTACCGATGTTATAAGTGAATGGTAATACAGCTTACATATTCAAAATCATGCAGTTCTGGACTGTCAGATGAAATACAATATTGGTCACAGGTGTGGAACACACTTCCCTGACCATTTGGCAGCACTGTTAAGCAAGAAAGTGCTGGCTATGCAAAAACGAGGTATCGCACACGTTGTTTGGCATCCATTTGCACACGAACATACAACAGTATTAATATGTGTATATTCATGTGGACTTAATGTATTCACATTTTCAATAGTGAGATTTGATTATCATGTCACAATTGTACATTTTTCTGAAGTCCACACACATTTCTGCCCCCCCCCCCCCCCCCCCGTGTATGATGCCAGTTCATGTACACCCAACCAGTACAAGACATGTACAAACTATACAGCACAACATACGCACGCTCATTACACTGTGTATAAAATCAGAAGCGCCAAGAGTACGTACGTAAGAGATAAGAGTGTGCCACCACGTATACCTACCGTTAACGACATCTCACAGAAATGACATAGTAAACGTCACACATGGGCATGGTAACGATATTATTATTCTTACGTAATGCATGAATACAATTATTCGCACTGGCTGTCGCCGCCGTACGGTAATGGATTGTGACACCTACGGAAGACGCTTGCGTGGAGGATATGGTTACCGGTTCAAATGAAGCACTAAAGTGCAGAACCCTCGGCGCATGTTATGCAACAAACTTTGCTGGCTAAATTAACATTGTTGTTGATTCTTGTATCCACTATGTAAGAGTCTAGTGTAGAAGCTCAACATATGCATGTGAATTCACAGGACAGTTTTCCTCTTCCAATGTGATTTACATAGTCACACAGGAAGTGACGTCATATGGATATTTTATACACGAGGCAGGCGTAGTCACAATACGCAAAAATAAATGATTCCTATCCGATTATGTAGTGTAGAGTATCTATGGTGGAGCTTGACGATTATAGGTTCGTATATACCCCACCGCCCTGCGCTACCACCAGATGCCACAGCGAGGGCTCACACCGCCAGAGTAGAACGCTGGACTCCGCACCTCTTAATTACATCCCATCATTGAGCACGATTTAGTCTTTCTCGGAAAGAGTAAGCCGCATATTGGCTCTCGCATTTTTCACACCATATCTCTCGAACGCAGTCATTTCGAGACAATCGCCTTTTTTAAACTTCCTACTTTGTCGTTCTGAATCTACTGGTATCGCTCATAAGTGGCCTTGTAGCCTGCAGTTTCAGATTAGACTCGGACACACACACACACACACACAGAGAGACAGACCAATTACCGTAACGCCTCGCTGCACTACGCACCACCGAGGATTATTAAGCTTACAAAGTGTATGGTACGGGAAATTGCCAGTTCAATCAGCTGCCACCAGGATTTTCTAAAGAAGTGCTAGAGGGAATTTCTACTGCAGCACACATTACAACGTTCGCAGACCACGTCACGTTCATTAAGACAATGCAGCGACACTGAGGAGAGTTTGATTCGCTTCTACAGCATATGTCAGAGTCTTGCAAGGTGCTGTTTGCTGATGTTGGAAAAATAGGCCACTTTGGACAAGTATATGGAGTTGCAGCTGCGTTGGAGACAAGGCCTAAGAAAGTGTCCAAGCCATCGTTGCAAGGCAAGACTGAAGCGCTCAAGCTCCACCGCACATACTGACTACATCGACTACAATCACTGCTCTTGCAAAGACACAAAGGCCCCTTATGTCTATCAGGGGGACCGACCACAATAATAGTATTCATCCGTTACGTACGAATATTAATGTAGTTACCATGCCCATGCGAGACATTTTACTACGTCATTTTAGAAAAACGTAGTTATACACACGTGAGGATACACGGTTGCACACTCTTATCTCTTATGTACTCTTGGAAGCGCACAATGAGTAAAAAACGGTAGGGGTAGAAGCGGAAACACAAATAACTGCATTTGGAATATTTCCCACGCTAGACGTGTTACTAATTTTAGAACTGTTGTTGCTGCGCAGGATCGGTTTGCAGGAAATGAAGAAATTGTCTTCTAACAATGAATTCGTCACGGGTGCCCTGCGTTTCCGAGTGCTAGCTACATTTTGACATCAATTGCAGTTTCAGACCAGTTCTCAGCTGCTGCACACTCCATGACGACCTGGTAATCCCAGTACCCCTCTTCCAAATCTCTTCTTAAAAGATTTTCCGCTGCTCACCGGCAAATGTGGCTTTCTTTGGTTTGCTTCTGCTCCATCTCAGACACTCTAGTCTACCACGTTGGAGTTTGCACAACCAAGACACTGGTTTGCAGTGCCAGTACGATGACTCTGCTGTGACCTGAGACAACAAGGTCGGCGTATATAAGGATTAGCTTGCTTTGTTAATTTTGCATTAGGTGCGCTGGGGGAGCCAGCCTTCTAAGACTCAGGTCACTCAAATAGCCTTCGCTCAAACCTCCTTTGATTAAAAAGTTGCTCGGGTGTTAGTCTATGTAGCTATAGAAACAATTGTGCTCTCACAGAATCAGTTCAATGCCAACATGTAGTCTAGCGTGAGAAAATATTCCAAATGCAATTATTTCCGTGGGTGCTTCCTGCTCTTAGCCCTACCATTGTTATTACTTGCCATGCACTCCTGATATCTGTAGATAATATAAAGTTGTGAAGTCACTACAAGACAAATAAAATCACACGTAGCTTTTACGTCTCCCACTTTGTAAATAGTGATCTCTGAAATAAAACAGTGGATATGTACATTATGTATTATGTATGTACATTATGGACGGCTCCCTGAACATGGAAGGTGAATGTGTGTTGTCTGAGCGAATGAATAATCTCGCGCTGTACACTGATGCCTATACAGTGCACACAGCTGTGTGCATGCACACGCACACACACACACACACACACACACACACACACACACACACACACACACACACACACACACACACACAGTGACACAGTGAGTCCCACTCACTTCCACACTTCATGACATTCCACCATGCCAGTAGTAGCCCCACCGATATTAGTTCTCAAACAGAACAGCAGCAGACCAAATGGCAGACACACACACACACACACACACACACACAAACAAACACACAGACATACCTGTCCCGGTGCCCTCCTGGTGGAGGTGGTAGCTTGGTAGATCTTTGGCCTACTCCTATCTCCAGTTGATGAGTACGTCATGACAGAACTTGATGAAAACACCTCCGCATTAGGGTGACTTCTCATACGATGCATGTCTGCCATCATTGATTCAAATGGGTCACGCCCACCAAAGGGCCATACCGACAGGGGCATACCCATTGTGCCACTTCTCTGTGCAACCGCACCTTCCTGCTATACACAAAAAACACAACACAACACAAACACACACACACAAGTATCATGACGTGATGGGATGATGGGTAGATGTTTCAATACTCTTAACCAACAGAAGAAAGCTCCCTGCTAACCTCACCCACCCAACACCTACTCCACACACTACATAGCGCTGAATAGCCATGAATGAATGAGGTAGCTACGTAGCTACACAGGTAAAATAATGAAACAGTCGAAAACGTCAATTGGTCGCCCACAACTCACTCTTCCTCTCGCGTGGGGTCTGCGGCCCTCCAGAGCGCGTCCATGCGTAGTGCGGAGACTCTCAAAGGGGTCTGGAAACCCCACGAACGGGTGGCCCACTCGAGAGGAGAGGCGTACACTGCTGAACAATGAATGGCCCGGCAGGGAGACAATTTGACAAACTCACAGCGTGACCTCGTATCTTGTCTCTTTCCACGCATGCACCATCGTGGTGGCAGGGCTCACCTAAAGAATGGGTCGTCCTCAAAACCCGACCCGAAAATCCCTCTAGAGAACATTCTCACTTGTGTGCGGAGGGGCAAGTCGGTTCACTGAATACATACACTCATATAATACTGCAAGATAGATAAGTATGTGGATATAAATGATGTAATTTTAATTGTGGAGACAGCTGTAGTAACTGTATTAATACTCTACACGTTTTGTAGAGCTGTATAATTATATGTATGTACGCACAGACTCCAAACCCCCTCGATTGATTGCTCTCGCTGTCAATACGTGACCGAAGAACTAGTTATCTGCACTTCGAACGCGCGCGAAGCGGCCATGCTGACCAAGAAAACCAAAACACAATACTGCTGCACACGTGCCTCCCTTCCCCTTTGGAGTGAAGGCACATCTATGAACACAGGCATGTCAGAGTGTGGTGTTGTGCATGTAAACAGGAACCACTACAAGACACTGCTAGTGTGAACATGCAAAGTAACATCTTGTGCATTCTGTGCTGGTTCTGAGTTCACTGGAGGTCACTGGTGGAGCACCTCTGTCTGGAGCTGCTGGGAGAAATCCTTGTGTCCAGCCTCCTCCACTGCTGACAAGACTGTGCGCCAAGTTCTCTTCTTCCTCCCTGTGCCTGATTTCCATGACAACCAACGCTCAAAGATGTCTGTACATGCGTGTTCACATTGCTGGGGGTGGTCAGTGTTTGCTATTTGAATCACAGGGTATTCCACACCGAGGTAGGTGGCCACTTGTTTCCAGTTTGCAGCAACTTCAGGGACAATGAACGTGTTCATGTCTTCCAGTGTGGGGTGTGCGTCAATGCTGATTGGGACGTGGGCACCTGAGGAGGTGAGACCAGAGAAGACAGAAGTTGTGCAATGAACCACAACCAACCACTAAGGAGGAAGGAGGGGGTGCGAGTCAGTGCTGAAGTGGGTGGGTGTGTCTGTGGAGGGGTGAGACCATCAACTTGTACACACATATGTAGCAGATTGACAAATAACTTGTGACAAAATACCTTCTTCAATGCACACACAATGGGAGGTTGGGGAAATGCCATTCAGGAAGAAAGCATGCTCTGAAGTAGTCTAGCACGCTAGACCCTCTTTCCTGCCAGCCGGTTACACCATGCAAGGCAAAGAGGGTCTATGAAAACTTGCTAAATGATTTAAGTAATCAATCCTTCATGTTCAATGTGTCAACTAGATTAACTATAGGTAACTAACTAGGTGTTAAGAATAAATAGCAATATGCTAATGGAACATAGATTGCTCAGTGTGTGGTCATACAAACCCAGCGCAGGACACGTTATGTCTGTACGAGGTACGTGTGGTGTTCCAACACATTTAGTAGAGAACCAGCTAAAAAGCAGACTAGCGCAAGTAGTCAAACTTTTCGTTGTGCTGAACATGCAGACACGCTTTGCTTCGTTCGCTAGCCATTACTCATTAATGAAGAAGAATTAGGCACATTGTAGGAATTCCCTCAGACAAACACATGCAGAGAGGAAACACACACTCACCTCTCTGTGGCTCCCTCTTGAAGTCCATATCTTGCACAACTGACAGAGGAGGAGACCATCCTCCAAACAGTTCTGTGAGACTTGTCTGGTGGGGAAGACGGCCACCCTGTCTTGTCCGGGATAGAACATGGTCTCCTCCATCACTGATGCAACGAATGATGCTTGAAACAGGATACAGGGAGTCAGGGGGAGGGGCTTTGGTACCCTCCCACATAGCAGGTGTGTACGGGTGGACGATGTAGGATGCAGCCTCCAGCTTCGGTGACAGCTGGGTTGTTGTCCTGATGACATCATTGACAATGGTCAACATGTATTGGTGCAGTTTCTCAGGTCCTGCCTCGGTGCGTCCAACAACCTGGACCACGCTGCTGTCGCTTATCTGCACTGCCACATCAACACCTTTGGTGGACCTCCAGGAAAGGCCTTTCACCCAAACACTGCAGCAGTGCTCTCTCACACTGGGAGGTAACTCGTGGGTGAACACGTGATTGGCTGCAAGACGGAGGATGGTGGTTTGAAGGAGATGGGCAGAGATGAAATGTTTCTCAACAGCCCTCAGTTGCCAACATGCCCACTGGAGGTGATGTGGGTCTGGGACATTTGGGAAGACCTCAAGTGGTAGGGCTGACACCAGCGCAGGGAAGTACAGCCATCCTTCTCCCTCATCTCTTGCAATCAGCTTCAACAATTCTTCTCGCAGGAGTGAAGAATCAACCTGGATGCAGAACTCAAGAATGACCAGAACCTCTTGGATCATTACTGGATCCAACTCAGGAAAAAGCTCAGTCAGCTGGCTGCAGTGGAGGAGACCAAACTGGTTGACCTTGCCCTGAGACCCAGAGAACAAAGTGCCATACACGTCATGGAGAATAGCTTGGAGGTCCAAGATGAGCCAACTTTGAGAGGGGTCCTGCTTGTTGGGGAGGAAGAGGGTGTGGCCAACTGATGTTAGGTCGTGACATATCTGTTCAGCTGGGGGAAAGTGCTGGGGGCTCAACTTGGCTTCATTCAGCAGCCATGACTGGAAGGTGTGGAGTGTGATGGCTGGAACGGAGAATCCTTTCCTTACTTGCAATAGGACCCAACGAAGGCTGTACGAGAAAGTCTTGCAGTTCAGCTTGAGTGGCTCATTCTCTTGAAGGAAGGTGCAAATCTGATCGATGCCCTCAGATGCAGGCTTTCGGCAATCGAGGAGACAGGGACCGTGGATGTTGAAGTGGAACTGCCCCTGCAGTGTGTGAACACATTGCAACAGCTTCTCGGTTGCTTCCTTACTAGACTCTACTTGGTCAAGGAAACTCCCAACAAGTATCACTTGTGGAGTGGATGGGGCTGATGTGAGAGATAGAGGCTGCAGCCAGTGTGTGGCCTGTCGTGTGATCACGTCTTCTTCATCCGTTGACTTCACCACAAGCAACAGTGTCACTGACACTCCAGGCTTACTAAACATAGCCTCCAAGAAGGACTGATGAGGGCCGTGGTAATTGGATTGACCAGCAAAGTCGTAGAACAGTGTCTCCCCATATTTCTGACTGGAGAACTGGACGGCTTCGATACCGGCTGTCCTCTGTCTGATATCCTGCACCTTTGTAAACTTGTTGGTCAACTTCTTCAATAGGCTGCTGCCCTCGGTCTGTAGAGCTGCAATCAACGTACTCTTGCCGTGCTCTGCATTGCCAATTACTGCAACAATGCGCTTGGTAGAGAAAGACCGAGCCTGCTGGATAGCTTGTTGAAAGCCGGGTGATCCAATGTCCAGGGGAGATTTGAAGTTCTTGTTTCTTGTCCTCATGTCTGCTCCTGCCTCCACGAGGAGGACCCCACTTTCAATTCTGTTCACAGCAGCAGCAAAGTGTAGGGCTGTTGAACCAGCAGAAACTGACTCCAAAAAGCACTCACGGCTACTGACAACACTCACATCAGCACCTGCTCTGATGAGCTCCACCACAACATTGGCATGACCCCAGTAAGCTGTCAGGATCAAAGGTGTCCTTCCATACTTATCTTGCTCATTGAGGTAAGCCCCTGCCTCAGCGAGTGTTTTGACAACACTGGAATGACCCCAGCTGCTGGCCCAGTGAAGGGCAGTTTGTTTGTAGTCGTCCTTTCCATTCACATCTGCACCAGCTCTGATGAGCTCCTGCACCACTTGGTCACGACCATTGTCAGCTGCCTTCATCAAAGGTGTTATTCCAAACATGTCACCACTGTTCACATCTTGGCCATCTTGAATGAGCTGCCTCACTCTTTCCAATTTACCCTTTCTACTAGCTATCCAAATGTCCATCTGCTGCCCTTTGCTAAGCACATGTGAAGGAGTGACCTACAGAAGACACAATGGACCACTTGTAACATGTCATCCACAACTTGCACTAGTCTACCACAGCTAGAGAAGGTGCACACCATTGCAGGTACCACTCAAAGGTCCAGGGCACAGGTCCACCCGCCTACAACACCATGTGAGGTGGGTGCACTACTGCAATACAGTACAAGAGCACTCACCAGTTGTGTGCTTCACAGAGAGCAGCGGAGAACGGGGACGGCAACTGTCGGGGGTGGAGCACAGAGTTGTGTCAGACAATGCTGCTACTGATGCTGGTCGGTGGAGGAGTGCGCGCTTGGACGATGCTGGCAGAGGCGAGTGTTGGAGGAAGGTTAGTGGATAGGTGCAGCTTCTGGTGGTGGAAGAGACGCGCAGAACTCATACAATGATGTGATGGCGGAGGAGGGATTGGTCGACGGTGCTGCGTTGTCAAACGGTGCTGTTGGGTGTCGTCTAATGGATGGTGTTGTTGTGGTCGTAGTGGGGGAGAGGAGCGTAGATTTGTTTGAGCGATGTTAACGGTGAGTGCTGGAGCAGACTCGTCTGGAGGGAGAACAGCGGAGTTGTTGAAAGTTGCTGCGTCAGGCCGTGGAGTAGTGCCAAGTTGTAACACAGTCCTGCCACCTGGACGTGGAGTAGCACGAAGAAGAGGCGAGTGTTGGAGTGTTGCAGCTTCTAGTGGTGGAAGAGAAGCGTATAGCGCGGGCGACGTTAATGCGAGGCGGTGGGGGATGAGCCAACTTGCCAAGCGGTGCTCCTGCTGGCTGTAGTAGTGGAGGAGTGTGGAGTTTGGATGGTGCTGGCACAGGCGAGTGTTGAAGGAGGGTTAGTGGACGGGTACAGCTTCTGTTGGTGGGAGAGACGCGCAGAACTCACACAACGATGTGATGGCGGAGGAGGGATTGGTCAGCGGTGCTGCGTTGTCAAACGGTGCTGTTGGGTGTCGTATAGTGGATGGTGTTGTTGTGGTCGTAGTGGGGGAGAGGAGCGTAGATTTGCTTGAGTGATGTTAACGGTGAGTGCTGGAGCAGACTCGTCTGGAGGGAGAACAGCGGAGTTGTTGAAAGTTGCTGCGTCAGGCTGCGGAGTAGTGCCAAGTTGTAATACAGTCCTGCCACCTGGACGTGGAGTAGCGCGAAGGAGAGGCGAGTGGTGGAGTGTTGCAGCTTTTGGTAGTGGAAGAGAAGCGTATAGCGCGGGGGAGGTTAATGTGAGGCGGTGGGGGATGAGTGCCGACTTGTCAAGCGGTGCTGTTGCTGGTTGTAGTAGTGGAGGAACGTGGAGTTCGGACGGTGCCGTAAATTGAAGGTGGACGTTGGATCAGACACGTCTGCGGCTGGGGGGACAGCGGAGCCTTGTTGAAAGGTGTAGTGAAGTAGCACTAAGTTGTCAGTCGGTGCCGTTGCGGGTTGCTTTGCACACAAACAGACTAATCTCTCAGTATTCCTCCCGCCGCTGCACCGGCTGCATCGTCCTTCAAATGATATTGGGCTTTCGCGCAGACTCCTACCGCGTTCGGCCTACAGTCTACCCTCGAAATATACAAGGAAGCCTCTAGCGGCTAACTCAGGAAGGCCACGCAAAGTAAAAGGTAACAACTCGACTACTACTCGCTGCCTTCCCCCAAGTTGTAGTTGTATGGGCGGGTCGCTTATAGCTACTTACTGACGTCACGCAGTTACGAGACACGTGCACCCAACACACCCACCGGCCCAGCTCGACACGTGCACCCAACACACCCACCGGCCCAGCTCGACACGTGCAGCTAGTTACAGTGACTCTATGCAGCGTGCAAGCATAAGGCTGCTCCATAAAGTACGCACATCCTTCCAACGTCCATAGCGGTAAAGTACAAGACTACTAGTGAAATGCAAGGCATTGTGGGGGCGAGCAAATACTCACAAACACATGCACATGCCCCGGGCCACATCCACACACACATAGCTACATAATAAACTTCCTCAATAGCTGCAGGGGACTCTTGCACCCAAGGCTGCCCCAATAATGGCAGTGGACTTTGCTGTATTGTGTCAAAAAGGTGTAACTTTGCTGCCTTGTCCTCTACAGTCACAGCTGCCTGTCTCTCTCTGTCCTTTTGTTGACACTGTTGCAGCCTTCTTGCTTTGTCCTCCGCACCCTCCAAAGCCCTTCTCTGTTTGTCCCTGTGCTGATGCTGCAGGAGCCTTTGTGCCTCTTGTGAATCGTCATCAGGTCCAATGTCTGGCATGGCATAAACTTCCTCAATAGCTGCAGGGAACTCCTGCACCCAAGGCTGCTCCAATGATAGCAATGGACTTTGCTGTATTGTGCCAGCCTCAGCACTCTTCAAAGCCCTTCTCTCTCTGTCCCTGTGCTGATGCGGCAGGGGCCTTTGTGTCTTAAGTGTGCCTTCACCTTGTGTAGGCCACCTCCGGGTAGGTACGCAGGGTGCCACGTTGCAGGTCACTCGGAAGTTGCCCTCGATGCCAGTCACCTCCATGGTGTTGACCAGCATGCGTGTCAGGCGAAAGGGAACCTTCTCAGGAAACTTCTCACGTGTCATGGCAACCTGAATGCAGCAAAGGTCATGGCGTCTGTCTCACTGTCTGTCTGTCTGTGTGTGCATGTGATCGAGTGAGGCCAACACATGGGCAGCGGGGCACACCTCAAAGCAGTCCCCAAAGTCAATGTGCACCACGTGTCCAGTGGTCCGGTCCAGCATGAGGTTTGAGGGGTGCCGGTCACCCAGCCCCAACACATAGCCCACCATGGACATGACGGCCAGTGAGTGTGTGTAGCTGCAGCGGCGGTCGAACCACACCTGCACCACAAAGAGGAGGGAGCACCAACTGCCACTGATGTGCTTAGGGTGGAATTCGTCAATCAAGGAAGTTACATAGCATTAGTCACTGTAAGGTACGTGGTGTATGGAGGTGGTGTCCTCTCATGACAACCTCGTTCAGACGCAAACGCAAGAAGACCATAACACAAACTACATGGGCAAATTTGCAGAAGCCATGCACCCCACATCAGCGGCTCTGGTGTATGCACACACACAGCGACCCCACCATGAGAGAACAGCACATGCGGCTGTGCCTCCAGTGCACCCATCTACCTCTGAGTTGGGGCTCTTGAGCCAAAGGACTTTGGCCACGTCATCTCCACGGGTACTCTCCAGTGCGTGCTCAAACACCTCCACCTTCTGCAGCAGAGACAGGCGGTCGTAGTCAGCCGACATCTGCAAATGAAGGGGAGGGAAGTGAACACACAGAGGTTGGGGTACAACAAAATACATCCCTTCCATACCATGTCCCTCACCCCCTCCCACCCCCCTCACTCTCCATCTTCCCCCGCCCATCCCCACCTGCAACATTAGCCTGTGCTCCACGTTCAACATAATCTTCTTCCTCTCCCTGTAGTCTCTGATGAGGGTGTGCAGCGTGTCCGAGTGGGGCACCCACCCAATCAGCCCCGAGTTCTGGGACAGTGGGATCACAGAGTACCGACGGATACTGCAGGAGAGGGGCACATTGCACAACAACACTCCATTTTTGCATTATACCACACCAGCATTACACAACATCACTCTATCATTGCACAACTCTTACTGTAGGTGTCTCTTGAGGGTGTCTTGGTTGGTAGCCAGCAGTGTGTTGATGAGCTCAAACAGCTGCATCACTCTCTCGTCTTGACGGAGGTCCTCGTGACCTTTGAGGAGGAACATGTACTCACAGCCATCACTGCCTGTGGAGGAGAGGGAGAGGGGAGTAGCAGGGAGAGGGAACAAGTGGGTGAGAAGGGAGGTGAGTGTTCTGTGCTGTGTGAGTTGCCCCAGCTGTGACCCTCCTTCCACTGTCAGGTGCAGTGACACCCACCACATATGCGCAGTTTCCTGGGCCGCTGCTTTGAGGTGATGACCTGCAGAGTGGGCACCACCTGCTGGATGCTGACGGTCTGGGAGGCGGGGCTGTAGGTGCCTGGGACGGCCAGCTCCAGGTCACGGCACTCCAGGAGCTTCGGAGAGACACACTGTAGCTCTATAGAGTCGTCAGCTGAGGAGAAGATTGTGGGAGGGGTGGGGTGGGGTGGGGTGAGAGTAATGGCAGGTGTGAGCCAGCATGCATGCACACACACATGCAGTGCACACGCTACTTGTACTTGTAGGTGACACAATGCAGTGAATGCCCCTCCCCCTGCCCTGCCCCCACCTGAGGTAGCTGCTTGCTGATCCTCCTGAAGACATGGTAGTACAGGTCCCAGGCCTGGTTGAGGTCCTTGGAGGACTGGCTAGAGTGGGACTTCTTGCACCACTCATAGGCCTCTGTGAGGTCACGCCCATAGGCCTGAGAAGGTCACATGACAGTCACATGACAGTCACACTGTAATTACTTATGCAACAAACCAAGTGTGACATCAACAGAGTCACATGACAATCAGGTGACACTCACATGATTGAAGGAGATCTCCTTGAGTGTCTCTGGTCCCTTTTCCATGATGCAGTGCAGAGGCTCCAGTACAGCCAGCATGCCCTGCACGTTGTGCTCCCCAAAGTACAGCCGAGAGGCGTCCTCCAGAGCCTCGTGCCACTGCTCCAGCCAGAGGATGGACACACGAATCAGCTCCTCAGACACCATCCGTGCCTGCTGCACCAGCTGGCTGGAGTGGTCCGACAGGCTGCTGAGGATCCGGTTGGCAGCCTCCATGCGGACAGGACCAGCCGACTTGGCTGCCACAGTCAGTGGGTAGATCAGTGCCTGCACCACGCAGCAGAGAGAGGAGGAAGGCTCAAACTGTACTCCATCGAGTACTGCCAACAGCAGCTAACAATTCCCTCTTCCTTTCTTTTCTCTCCTTCCTCCCCTCCCTGTCCCCGCCCACCTGTGGGTGTTGCTTGCCCACGTCCACCAGCAGGCTGTGGATCAAGTTCCTCACGAGGTCCTTGGGGGAGTCGATGCGTGCAATGAGCTGTGGAACCACCTGTAGCCATGTGTTCTTGGGCACGGTCTTCATCCCCTCCACCAGCACCTGCTGTACCTCGGGCAGCCCTCCCAGCTCAAACCACAGCGTCAGCAAACTGGAAAGGGGGGCAGGCACTCAAATATCAGTACTAGAGCTGTCTAAGCAACCACGCCGGATGCCAAGGACAGGCACACACATGCATGTACGCCCACCCAGTCACACATGGATTCCTGTCGAGTGGAATTGTGTAACTCTGTCTACAGTCACCAGTGACCAACCAAGACCTTCCTTCAAGTACCAGTTCCTGAATACCGTTAACTCACCGCAATGTGTCCTGTAGGGAGCTCTTGACTGAGAGAGCAATGGACTTGAAGAAGCCGTGGATGGCAGCACAGGCATAGGACACCACCTGCTGCATCTGGGAGAGGGGGAGGGGGAGGGGAGGAGGAGGGGGAGGGGAGAAGGGGAGGGAGAGGGAGAGGGGGAGGGGGAGGGGGAGGGGAGAAGGGGAGGGAGGGGGTGGAGGTGACAAGTGTAGTGTAACAACATGGTGAAGTGATGAACTCACTTCCATAGTGGGTGGGGCTTGTTGCTGTGGTGATGAGGGACTAAACTGCAGTGAGGGTGTCTGCTGTCGCAGTGAGTTAAGGGCCTCGTAGTTCATGAAGGCCCACGCATGCCACCCCTTGTAGGAGGCATGGTTGTGCTCAGTGGCCAGCCGGTAGTACTGGAGGATGCCCACCATGTCGTCAAAGGAAGGTGCCTCCATCAGGCTCCGCTTCCAGTCTCCCAGTCGCCGATAGCAACGTGACATCAGTTTGCTCATCTCCCCTGATGCCTCCGAAGTGGAGAGCAAAGGTTGGAGGGAGTGCTTGGCAAACTTGATCAGCATGCCAAATGCTTCCTCCTGCAGATGGTGTGACAGTCATGTGACAGTCACGTGACAGTCATATTAGGCAGAACTGACATGTGATTACATGTGACAGCACTTGACAGCACGTAATGTATGTGACAGCGTGTGGTGGTATGTGACAGACAGACAATAATGGAGGACTGACAAGTGACAGTGATATCATGTGACAGCAAGTGACAGCATATGATTGCATGATAGAGTCTTGTGATAGTCATGTGATAGTCATGTGACTTGCCTTCTGGCCAGCATGCCACTGGTGTTTGATACAGACGTAGCTGACCATTGGATTATCAGCTGGAAGGGGTTGCCCCTGGGGCAGCAAGTTGGGATCCTCCCCCAGAAGGTGGACTAGTGTGCGGTTGGCCATGGCCTGAGGAACACAACAGACCATGCAGGGGAACACATAACTGTGTGTGTGTGTGTGTGTGTGTGTGTGTGTGCACGTGTGAGTCTGTCTGTGTATGCTCTGCAGTCCCACCATCCTCCCAGACTTTCGGCATATGCTGGCATAGCGACAGAGTGCCTGCACTTCTTCCTTGGGGGACAGGACCAGGGAGTGCACTCGCAACACTCGCTCCCAGTCCTCAATGTTGTCCTGGATACCCTGGAGTGGGGAGCGACACCAGCTGGTGCTTCATTTAACATCCCCAAATATGGTATGGTACATGTCACAAATTACTTGAATGTTTCCTCCGAAATCCCCAGTTTGCCATCATATTCGCAAAATGTTCCGCAGAGCGTCCGTACCCACTCTGCAGACTGGCCGTACCAACTGCGGAACACTTTGGAACTACCTTGGAATACGGTTGTCTCGCATAGCCAGTGAGACCGTTTTTACCCTCCTGGTGAAAGCAGCCTAGCTACATGAGACTAGAAGACAAGAGTCGTGTGAACGACGGGTACACGTTCCGCTATATACGTACGTAGCGATCTACAAACGCAGAACGTACCATAAAGGTATTCATGTACGATATTCTGTTTTTTGTCCTGTATGCTGCACACAGAAGAAAGAGACAGTATCAGACACACCTCAGCAAACGGTGTCTACATACGCCATGCAAGCCACACTACTTGACGCCTCTCTGCCGATTCGAGGTGGTTTGAAATGTGTTTGGTGCGAAGTAGAAAACATGGTGGTGCTACTAGACAACGTATGTACTTAGATACAGAAAACGATACTTAGCTCACGATTTGGAGTCCCAAGAGCGGTAGCTAGCGACTACATGTGACCAGTAGCAACTAACGTGTAGATGGTGCCAACTACCGCGCAGAAGTTTTCTCTTGCAACAGATGCCATGCGACCGATCCGCAGAGCGTGCACGGAAATTAACAACCTGCTGCGCGGTCATTCGCGGATTCCCGATGCAGCAAGCCTGCGGAAACCTTCAAGTTACTTGTGACATGTACCATAGCTCAACAATTTAGTATAAAATCAAGCCTACCATATAACACTAATTATAATAACAGCAATAACACTAATATAAAGGTAATATAAAGCTATGTTTATGCTAAGCTGGTTCATTTTGTGACTAAATAATCGAGACTAACCTGAAGTTCAGGCAGTTCAAACCTCCACATCCATTCCTCCCCTCCCCACCCCTCACTTGCAGCCGGTCCCACCAAGCCCTCCGGATCATGTCTCTCCTCTCTGGGTGCAGCTTGTACTCAATCACTTCCTCAAGCTCCGACAACAGTTGCACTTGGACCATGGCGCCGTAGGCTCGGTTGTAGCTCTCTCCCACCAGAGCAGTCAGCTCTGTGTGAAGGACGTCTCGGGCCATGCAGATCAGCTGAAGGGGGCGGGACCAGGAGAGTGGGAGGGGATTGGGATCAGATGTTTGAACGAGCAGCATACAAACAGAATGGGCACTGGGTGGTCCTTTCTTCCATCACCTGTCGGGCCTGAGGGTACCGCTCTCCCTGCACGGCTGTCACTGCTCGGTAGAACGCACCCTCAACGCTGTCCTCTGGGATCATCTGCACATACTCACTCATTGTGGACCACTGCCCCAGACCCCAAGCCGAGGCTGCCGCCATGCGAGCCATGCCTCGCTGGATCTCATCGTCCACAATCCCCCAGTTCTCGTCTGACAGCTTGAACAGCTTCTCCCTGCAGCAAGCAAGTCACATGACAGTCATGTGATAATCACATGGTCGAATCACATGACCATCACATGATGTACTCACCATTCCCCCAGGGCATCCAGACACCTCATCCTCCCCAGAGTGAGGCTGTAGTTGTTGGGCCTCAGGTACTGCTTCTTCTCGTACGCGAGGTTCGCCTTGTCCCAATCGTGTAGGGACTCGTACCACTCTTCCTGCACTCGCAGGTCGGCTTGGTGGCGCTGGAGGGCATACTCCAGCACTCCACCTGCTGCATCCGGCTGCTGGAGCTTGTTGTTGATGCTGAAATGGGAACAGGTGGATTGGGAATGGGAATACCAGATGATGCAATGGGAAGGGGGGGAGGGACACTAGCACATACTGTGTCCCAACACACTACTACACCACGTAAACACAGGCACACATGCACACCACCTCCGCTCACCTGATGAGTGACTCCATGATCTTGGTGTTGGGTCCCTTGTGGAACTCCAGTTCCTTGTAGTGGAGGGCCTTGGCAGACGCTCGGCAGTTCATGGCACACTCCCCCAAGAGGGCGGGGTTCAGTTTCAGGTGACCCTGGGGGAGGGCCAACGACAGTGTATATGCTGTGAGTTGTAACATATACAGTGTGTAATATGCTGTGAGTTGTAACATTCCACATGCACACACACACACACACACACACACACACACACACACACACACACACACACACACACACACACACACACACACACACACACACACACACACACACACACACACACACACACACACACACACACACACACACACACACACACACACACACACACACACACACACCATCCATCCATCCATTTGCTGCTTAGCTCCGAGAACACCAAAGGGGTGAGGAGATGCAGGACATTCAGGTTCAGGTTCTACGTTGCTGGTGGTCTGAATTGACAGAAACGCTGGTGGTTGTGAAGCCCCTGCTGGTGGAATGTCTGGTGGCAGAACTGACACTGGATCATTTGTGTGGTAAAGTGAAGCTGTCGTTGATGGTTGGACAAACCTGCCTGATTCCGAGCTTGCAAAGAGCAGCCAGGATGGTTGCAGTGTTGAGCACTCTCAGAGACAACAAGACGCTGTTGTTGATGTCGCTTCTTCTCGTCTTTGCATGACTTTTCTTTGTCCTCTGCTTGCTTGTTGAGAAGCTCTACTCTGCGTCTGATGGTGGCTCTCCAAGAATCACGCTCTTGTGCTTGCTCCCTCCAGCTCCTAGACAAGTTGCACAGCTTCAAATCGTTTGCCACTAAGTCACTCCACCGACACTTCTGTCCCCCGGCAGTACGCTTGCCCCCAACAGGGGCAGACACAAGAAGCTGTTTAGGTAGTCGTTCCTCTGACATCCTGGATAAGTGCCCAAGGAAACGCAGACGGCGCTGAGTGAGGATAGATGAGATCCTCTGCTGCTTGGCCATCTTGCGTATGGTGGTGTGTCGCTTCTTCTGCCTGACTGAAATCCCCAGGATGATCCGCAGACAATGGACCACAAAGGACTCAAGGCGGCGCACAAAAGGCTCAAGGAGGACAGAGCTCTCCAAACCGTACAACAAGGTTGGAAGTATGACGCTGTTAAAGATCCTAACCTTGGTGCGGGTCTGGATCTTGCGTTGATGCCACAAGATGCGCGAAAGTGACTGGAAGGCAGATGAAGCCTTGCAGATCCTGGAGCTGATCTCTGTGTCCATCCCACAGTCGTCCTGCACAATGCTGCCCAAGTACTGAAAGTGGGAGACTACTTCGATTGGCTCACCTTCTGGGAAAAGGTGGATAGGTACTGGACTTTCAGTGGCTGGGTCATCAGGTGGTAAGACTGCTAAAGATTTGGTCTTCTTGCAGCTGATGGTGAGACCCAACTTCTTACAACAGATAGAGAGAGAGTCCAGCATGGCAGTGAGGTCAGACCAGTTGTTGGCCAGAAGGGCCATGTCATTAGCGTACTCCAGGTCAGTCACTAATGTCTCTAGCTTTAGGATCCTTCTGTTCCCAACCAGATCAGCATCAAGCAGGTAGGCCACCCTGATGCCGCTCCCCTGTTGACGGTGCTCCTCCAAGGCCATGCGTATGGCAACATCAAAGTAAAAGTTGAAAAGAGTGGGTGCCAACACACAGCCCTGACGAACGCCACTGGTGACAGAGAACATGTCTGAGAGTTTTCCGTATGCCCTAACAGCCGCAGTAGAGTCTTCATGTAGGGCACGCATGATGGACAACAGCTTTGGGGGCAGGCAATACGAATGCTGAAGGATACGCCAGAGAGATTCACGATGGACTGAATCATATGCCTTCTTCAAGTCAATGAAGCAGGCGTAGATAGGCTGATGGTATTCTCTGGCTTTCTCCATCAGCATCCGCAAGGAGAAAAGCTGGTCAGCGCAGCCACGGCCATGACGGAAACCACACTGACTTTCCCGGAGGAGCTGTTCGGCTCTGGGCTTGAGGCAGTTCAGTATGGCTTTTGCAAACACCTTACCAGGTACGCTCAAAAGGGCAATACCACGGTAGTTGTCACAGCTGGTACGGCTACCTTTTTTGTGCAAAGGCACAAGAGTCTGACTTTGCCAGTCCTCAGGGACTGACTCAGTTACCCAGATTGTGTCAAAGATTGACTTGAGCCAGCGGATGGTTACCTCTCCTCCAAGACTGAGCATCTCTAATGAGACACCATCTGGACCAGGAGCCTTTCCAGCTCTCAGTTCAGATAATGCAGTCATGATCTCCTCTTCAGAGAGGGGGGAGGACAGATCATTGTCAGAGAGGGTTGTGTCAGATGAGGGGTGTGGGGTGACAATGGGAAGGTCTTCAAAGGGTATGACATCAGTGTCAATCTGGCAGTTCACCACTTCTTGGAAGTGTTCAGCCCAGCGGTTCAACTTGTCCCCGTCGCTCTGCAGGACTCTGCCATCCTTGGCAACCAGGTTGGATGAGGCAGGCTTGGAGAACTTCTTCCCTAGAAGACGCAGGTCCCTTATCAGAGAGCCTCCTCTCCCTTGCTGTTCAGCTACAAGAGCCCGGTGTTCAGCTGCAGCTGCACGATCACTCCACCAAGCATTGTGGGCCTTCTCAGCAGCAACTTTGGTGAGCTTCCTAAGGTGGACGTACTCAGTCTTTAGACGAGTGATGTCTTGTGGTGGTGCATTCTTCAAACGGACCCAAGCTTCTTTCTTCTTCCTGGAGAGGTTGCGGACTTCATTGGTGATCCAATCAGGGTCACTACTTGTTGGGGCAGGTGGAAGGGACTTACAAGCCTTTTGAATGGATGATTTAAAGCTGTCCCATTGAGCGTTGATGTAGGAGGTCTGATCACACTTGTCGAAGGATTCAGCCAAGATCGACTGGTAGCCAGCCTGGTAAGAAGTGGAAATGTTTGTGGTTTGGTAGCGTGATGTCCCTGTGTGTCTACGTTTGGCCTTGATTTTGAAGCACAAGGTAGACACAACGAGTTCGTGGTCGGACTCGTGGAAAGTCGACCAATACACACGAGTGTCAAGGACACTTGTGCGAAAGCGTTTGTTGACTAGAACATGGTCAATCATGTGACCAGTTCTCAAACGATTACCATTTCTGAACCAAGTAGCTTTGTGAAGGAGCTTGTGCTGAAACCATGTGTTGGTAATGAACAGCTGATTGCTAGCACAGAAGTCCAGCAATCGTTCTCCATTTTCATTGCACTCTCCAGTGCCGTGGGGACCAATGACTGAGTTCCAAGAAGAAAAGTCAGAGCCAACACGAGCATTAAAGTCACCCAATATGACAAGGAGATCAGAGGATGGAATAGAGGAAAGAGAGGACTGGAGTTGGTCATAGAAGGCTTCAGAGGCACCTACAGCATCAGAAGTGGAGTTGGTTGGGTTGGTGGGAGCATACACAGCCACAACAGTCATGTAGGACATATGGCATTTCAAACGGAGTCTTAGTATACGCTCAGACACTGGTTGAAACACACATCCTGCAGCATCCCACGCAGCCTTGGCATGAGGACTGAGGACGACGGCCACACCATGGGTGTGGAAAGAGGTAGAGCTGGAGTGAAGGATGGTTGAGTCACAAACAGAGGATACTCCACTACCAGGCCAACGAGACTCAGTGAGGGCGAGAAGGTCCATGTTCTTGGACTTCATGGTATCTAAAACTGCGCGAAGTTGAGCACTTTGTTCACTCAATGAACCTAAAGTGCGAACATTCCAGCAACCAATTCTTGTGCGCGACTTGGCATGGACAAATCCATGTGAGCCAGAAGAACGGGCTGGAGATTTGTTGACAAACGTAGACCTTACCGTCTTGGTTTTGAAAGCTAAAGGTTTCTGGACATCTGAGTGAGATGAGCAAGGGACATGATGGGTCGCTACCCCAACTCTACCATGTCATGCTATTGGCATGGCCTTAGCCAAGGGACCAGGGATCACCGCGAGGAGGTTGCACGACACGATCCCCCCCCCCCCCCCACACACACACACACATACACACACACACACACACACACACATTCACACACACATGCACACACATGCACACACATGCACAGTCCGTGTCCAGCACCTCACAACTCATGCAGGACTGCACTCTCTACATGTGGTGGACAGGAATGAGGTGGTGTGTGTTTCAGAGGAATTTATGACTTTGATACCAAGTCGCCTACACTCAAAGAGAAGCGAACAAGCAACTGCTCATACAACAGTAGTAATCAATGAACTCCAGTCCAACACGAGCAGGAACCCGCCAATATTCCATTGCAAGCGTGGATGGGGAGCCGTACATACGTATTCCTCGGGTCTAGGAAGCGTACATTTCTAGGAGATCTGGACCTGAGAGGGACGGTTCACCACTCAGTCAGTTAACGATACAGCAGATACAGACCCTCCAAGACCTGCTCCAAATGCAGGACAGGGAGGTCCTACATCCATTTTCAACCGTATTGCACAATCGACACGTCCTTGATATACCGTAAATATTCTAAAAATTCGAAAATCTAAAGTTCGCAAACTTACCGCGGTCTCTGCCTTTGAAACGCTCTAAAACTTCGAATTCTTGGCCGACTCTAAAGTTCGGGAAACCCTCTAATTTCGTCATTGCATTGCTACCCTTGTCTTCCTGTCGTGAATATTCTCCTCCTCTGCGAAGCACATGAAAGACTCTCCAATATTGGGACTCCACACCTCCTTGTATACATGATACCCGCGAATAACACACGATACCGTTGCGAAGAAAGAGCCAGCGGCGGCCATTTTTTCCTAAAAATGGCGGCGGCGAACGCTTCCAATTTCGCAAGACGGCTCTAATTTTCGCAAGACGGGAGCGAAGAAGAACAAAGTTGCTCCTAAATTTCAAAAAGTAAGAATTGAAAAGTCCAAAAAGTTCACGAATTTTTAGAATATTTACGGTAGCTGTGAATACACTTAACAACACACCATCAGTGCAATCTGACAGCTAATAATCTATTGCAGTGCAGTCCAAACGTTTGCAGTGTATACTGTTCTGAACATCACCAAAATGGACACCTGTGTGTGTGGGGGGGGGGGGGAGAAGGGTGAGAGAGGGTGTATTCCGAAACAACAGAACCTAAGCAGGGCAATGAGAGACTGGAACCTTATGCATGAAGAGGGGGCCACCTTGAGTACCATGTGCAACACACACACTGCACACACCACACATGCAGTGCCACTCACTGGCCAACCACACTACTGCACACCTCCCTCCCACCCTAGCTACTCTTGTGCCCACATTCTGTACACACACACCCAATGAAATGGCAGCCATGTACAGGGCCTGGGCATAAGCAGCTCCTGACATGCACACAAGGGCACTGCCCACTCACCATCCAATATAGCACTGGCAGAGGTTCTCATATGAAGTGGCTTGACTGATCAGCAGTTGCACTTGGCAACACACATCGATGCCCTTCTCGGGGGGGAAGTCATTCCCTGAGGAAGAGGCACCACAGCTCATGTGAAAAGGACATCCTCCTCGTCACTTCTCTCCCTCCTCTCCCTCCTCCCCTTCCCTCCCCACCCTCTTAGCCTCATCTCACCTGTGAGCTTGTCACGAACTCGCTGAATGATCTGAAGTGCTTTCTTGTTCAGCTCCTCGGGTTTGGTGCCATCCCCTGTCCCCTCATGGTCAGCACTGTCTTCCCAGGTACATGTGTGGGTGAGTGTGTAGTGCATTCAACTGCTGGTCTCCTCCTAGTAGCTACAGGGGCTATCACAACAACTTGTATACTGTGCCATTTACAGGTACAAGGGCGTGAGTACCTCACAAGGCAGATGACCCCTTCTCTTGTTTGCCAATGACAACTGCTGCATACCTGTATCACTGGGGTCTCCTGTCCTACCATCAGGTAGTGCCCTAGCACCTGGTTCAGACACCGCTGTCAGTGGTCCTCAGTGGGACTGCCATAGCCTTCACATTCCTAGTCCAGACCCTTGATGTGCAGGGCTGCACCATGCTGTGACAAACCAGCTTCACTGAACAGACCTTCTACATGTGTGGAACAAGTAACAACAGTAGACAAAATGTGTGTGTGTGCATACGTGTGCATGTGTGTGCGTACGAATGACTCTTGGCCGTGGATCAACCTTCTTTAACTACATACGTACAGTGTCGATTCATTCCTGGGCTCTGCAGCACAAGACACTGTGAGTGATTGAAGCGCATACGTGACATAAACTGAGGAAGTGTGGGGCTGTTTCTGTATCATCTGTATCAGCAAAAGTGACTTTGACGTCAAATTCTGTGTGTGTTAACAGTGGACTTCTCTTGCGCTGCCTTCCGAACCGGATAGACCATCACCACTATCCCTTCCAAGCCAATGTTCCAGAGAAAGTGATTAAGGAGCGAACCAGCCACCACTCCTTGGAACTGTTTCAGATGTATGAGCAATCAATGCAGGAGCAGCAACACAGCGCAGCCTCATGTATCGGCCATCAGCAAGGAGCAGTCACTACTCTTTGGTCCCAGACCCACTCCCCTCTCCAGTCCCACATCCAAATCTACACTCCACCCTGGTCCCAGACCCACTCTGTCCTACGTACCTTCCTCCAGGTTGACAAAGTCCTGCTTCTCCACCCTCTCCCCTGAGAGCAAGTTGTGGCTTCGCTCAATCGTGTGGGAGCGCTCATCGAGGTGGTGTCCCACGGCCATCTTCTTCACACCCAACTCACTGTCGTAGAGACTCTTCCTGGTCTCCTTCCTGTGCAGAGTGTAAGAGGAGTCTGGTGATGGACACAACACATGTACATATATGTACTAGGCACACCACACACGCGCGCACCACACACATGTGCGCACACTACATACACACACACACGTGCACGTGTGCACACCGCATCATCGTCATACACATCGCAACCGTGACCAAAAACATTTTGTGAATTGCTGGCAAAATGTGGAAGCAAAAAATTCCACAAATAAAATTTCGTGAATGAGATTGCACAATACTAAATTTGCTTCAAACTCTTCTGTGGGTGCTTCCCGCTCCTACCCCTACTGTTGTTTTTACCCGCCATGCACTCCTGATATCTGTAAATAATATAAAATTGTGAAGTCACTACAGGAAAAAATAAATCACACGTAGCTTTTCTGTCTACCACTTTGTAAATAGTGATCTCCGAAATAAAACAGTGGATATGTACGCATTATGGACGGCTCCCTGAACATGGAAGGTGAATGTGTAATCTCGCACTGTACACTGATACCTATATGGTGCCACACACGCACACGCACACGCACGCACGCACGCACGCACGCACGCACACACACACACACACACACACACACACACACACACACACACACAGTGAGTCCCACTCACTTCCACACGGCATGGCATTCCACCATGCCAGTAGTAGCCCCACCCAAACGGAACAAAAACAGCAGACAAAATGACACACGCACACCCACCCACACCCACACGCAAATACACACACACACACACACATACCTGTCCTGGTGCTCTCCGGGTGGAGGTGGTAGCTTGGTAGATCTTTGGCCTACTCCCATCTCCAGTTGTTGAGTACATCATGACAGAACTTGATGAAAACACCTCCGCATTAAGGTCACTTCTCATACGATGCATGTCTGCCATCATTGACTCAAATGGGTCACGCCCACCAAAGGGCCATAATGATAGGGGCATACCCATTGTGCCACTTCTCTGTGCGACCGCACCTTCCTGCTATACACAAGAAACACAACACAACACAAACACACACACACGAGTATCATGAAGCAATGGGATGACGGGTAGATGTTTCAATACTCTTAACCTACAGAAGAAAGCTCCCTGCTAACCTCATCCACCCAACATCTACTCCACACACTACATAGCGCTGAATAGGCATGAATGAACGAGGCAACCAGCTACACAGGTCAAATAATGAAGCAGTCGAAAACGTCAATTGGTCGCCCTCAACTCACTCTTCCCCTCGCGTGGGGTCTGCGGCCCTCCAGAGCGCGTCCATGCGTAGTGCGGAGACTCTCAAAGGGGTCTGGAAACCCCACGAACGGGTGGCCCACTCGAGAGGAGAGGCGTACACTGCTGAACAAGAATACCCGGCAGGGAGACAATTTGACAAACTCACAGTGTGACCTCGTATCTTGTCTCTTTCCACGCATGCACCATCTTGGTGGCAGGGCTCACCTAAAGAATGGGTCGTCCTCAAAATCCGACCCGAAAATCCCTCTAGAGAACATTCTCACTTGTGCGTTGAGGGCCAGGGGTGCGTCCGTTCAGTTAATACATACACTCATATAATACCTAAGTATGTGGATATAAATTATGCAATTTTAAGTGCAGAGACGTACAGCTGTAGTAACTGTATTCAATACTCTAGATCATCCTATATATATGCATTGGGCCCTCGGAGCTGCCAGCCGATGTGGTACGTAGCTCATGAGAGTTGCATTGCTGTAATTAACACCTTACACTTGAGTTCCCTCTATCGTTGCATCTATTACAGTGCATCACAGCTCATTACTTTTAACATCTTTTAATATAGAATCTGCAATTTTTCTTGTGTATTATTTCTTATGGTGTTGTGCATGTAAACAGGAATCACTACAACACACTGCTAGTGCGAACATGCAAAGTAACATCTTGTGTGTTCTGTGCTGGTTCTGAGTTCACTGGAGGTGGAGCACCTCTGTCTGGAGCTGCTGGGAGAAAGCCTTGTGTCCAGCCTCCTCCACTGCTGACAAGACTGTGCGCCAAGTTCTCTTCTTCCTCCCTGTGCCTGATTTCCATGACAACCAGCGCTCAAAGATGTCTGTACATGCGTGTTCACATTGCTGGGGGTGGTCTGTGTCAGCTACTTGAATCACAACACGCCCCACACCGAGGAAGGTGGCCACTTGTTTCCAGTCTGCAGCAACTTCACGGACAATGAACTTGTTCATGTCTTCCAGTGTGGGGTGTGAGTCAATGCTGAAGTGGGTGGGTGTGTCTGTGGAGGGTGAGACCAGAGTAGGTGTTGGAACCACTCACTTGTGTGAAGTTATGCACATGTATCTAATGTGAAGAGAGAGCTGTGGCAGTCCCCCTCCCTCCCCAACAGACATCCCACGGACGTCAGCAAATGAAGGTATAAAATACATACACTCATGCACTGGGGCAGACACTCCATCTCACCTGCAGAAGTAGGAGGGGTGGGGTCATCATGGTGGGGGGTAGCTGCCCCGCCCACTTCGGGAATGGGAACAAGGGGCTTGTCAGGGTGAATCTTGGCTATGGTAACAGAAGGGAGTTGCTTGCCATCTGTAGTGGGGGCACTGCTAATTGTAGCAGAGGATGGCACTTCACGGACAATGAACTTGTTGATGTCTTCCTGTGTGGGGTGTGACTCAATGCTGATTGGGGCGTGGGCACCTGAGGAGGTGAGACCAGAGGAGACAGAAGTTGTGTAACGAACCACAACCAACCACTCGTGCACACACAGCAGCAGCAGCTGGAGGGTGTAGGCAACTGGTGACCACACACCTTCCCTTAGGCATATGCATAACAAACAGTTTATAACTTTCAAAACATTTCAGCAAAATTAAGAACTACAAGTCTCGGATGGCCCACACAAGTATTAGGACTGGGGTACCACAAGTGACATACTTCGTGGACTATACAAGGGAAAGCATTTTACGAGGGGCCTTGGGGGGAATACATTGTCACTTCTTGCTACTTGACTAGGCTGTCTTTGCTGGCTGGCACTCAGCAATGCGTGGAATACAGTGACTCAGGGCTGGTGACACACTGGGAGGGCCACAGACACTTTGTCAGCCGTGACAGACCCAGTGCATCATCCATCCCATGTCTCCCACAAGCAACAGTCCACCACTTGAACTGGGCCTAGTAACAAAGGGATTTTCCCTCCCCCAGGGGCTACAACCCAGAATAGGATGCATTAGTAGTCTCGTGCACCAGACCCACTCGTGCCGCTCTGCAAAAATGAGTCTGGTACAATATGGAACATTTCGTTCAGCCCAATTACGCAATGCCATCTAATGACAACATCTACAAATGGTGCATAACCAAATGTGAGATTGTTCAATGTTGAATCACACGGATTTCATGACTACCTTGCTGGAGCCGAGCAGAATGTTCCATTGTTACCAGACCCATTTTCGCAGGGTGGTGTGAGTGGGTCTGGTGCATGAGATAACACATTACAGGACAGTTTTCATTGTTGGCATGTACTTCACTGCCACGGCTGCACTTGTGCACCAGTTAATGTGCACACACTCACCTGTGACAGTGTGCTGCGTGGTTGTGGGTGGTTCACCAAGGGCAGAGGGACTGGCAGTGTCCCCTGCAGGGAGAGATGTGGTTGACATGGTCAGTTCCCTTGCAGACAGTGAACACAACAGAAGTGATGTGAGCAGCACTAGCTCTGCTAGGTGTGAAACAGTACCTCAACACACTACCCACACCAAACACCAGGTGTGGTAGTGTGTACTGCAGGACCACACCACACACAACACAGCTGTCATTACCCACACATGCATGTTCAGCTGTCACTACAAACACACTGATGCCCTTCCACACGCAGTACACTGTGAGGTGCCGAAACATTCTGAATCAATTCTGTCCGGCTACTATATTATCTCACACACACACAGTTACCTGTCGCCAGACTTCGTTTCATGGCAGTGCCCAAAGCACTCATTTTTGGGTTGCCCTTCACACCAGAGATGATGTCACAGACAAGGTTGAAGGCATCTACTGTACACTTCGTCAAGTACAAATGTAGAAATTTGTTTTGCTCAGTTGGATCCATAGTCATTGTGATTGTCCTCTGGTCACCTTCAGTAATGATGTTGTGATGTAGGAGGTCCAGAACAACAGCATTGGAGTCCATGTCTTGAATGAACTGGTTCCGAAACACGTCAAGGACTTGTTGAGCTGCACAGAAAGGGAAGAGTCATGGTACACCGCCTGCCACCACCTCATGTTCACTGTTGGACCTCCCTCCACCCACTCGGAGCAGAATCACCCTGTGACTTGATGGAGGGCTGATCACCCCAAGGCCTAGCTCACCTCATTCTCACTGAGCTGTGGAAACATCCAGTATCCTACCTCTCCTCTATTATACAATCTGACCACACTAATTTTGATTGTGAACGTGCTACAGTGCGTATGTATGTATATGATAGAACAAAATGGAGGGGAGGAATCGGGCGTCCACCATATCGCAGCAGATAAAAAAGCAGTGAAGCTGGTAATAGTCAACGATAAGGGGCCTAGTTATATAGGAGGAAACAGTCTGTAGCTCTTATTGTTGTGAACCAGACTCACTTCGTTCCTCGGTCGGCCACAACCACAACCAGCACAAATTCTCTTTTACTTACTGACAATGCCTGACTCATATACCATGCTGCACTAAATTATGGCTTCTTGCAGTAAGGCTGTAGTGTGACTTGTACTTGCATGAGCGTTTGTGCATGATGTAATTGCATGGTTTCACAATATTATATCCTGTATTTTGCAATTATTGCATGGGTTTACTTCCGCATTTGTAGCTCACATCATGTTCATGTCACGTGACCCTTTTGTGTGCGCTGAGCGCTTACAAACCTTACAATTCCTTCTTTTGTTTCTTTGTTCACATGCACCTTATATACGCTTGTAATATTCATTCATTCTCTCCTGCACGTATATGCCAGATAGAGTGTTTAGGCATGCTCCGTCATATTTGGTGACCCGGACGGCTTTCCCCCGCGCCTTATCGTCTCAACTGTCTCCCTACGATCGCGAGATGGCTCAGCTACCGCCACAGGACGCACAGGCACCCGACGGACAACAGCCGTTGCAGCCCCAGCCACCTGCCCCAGGCTGCCCTCTCCTCCCTCCCCCACCAGGCAACAAGCATTACCTGTCACTCCTGATTGGCTCTTGGTCTGAGCAGCACCACCAGTACTGGCTGGAGGGGACAGGCCCTCTGGGGTGGGCACTTGGCCAGGTTCTACACAGGGAGAGAGGGGGTGTGGCACAGACTTGCAGTGGATGTGGGTTGTCCAGATCTGATACACAGTCTATGAAGCAAGCAGGTCTGACGTGAGATAAGTGTGCATTATAACGGTTGGCCATTAGCTGTTTCCCGTGCTAAACATAGGCTGGTTGGTGATCATTCTGTGCTGACATAATGGCCGACCAATAGCCACATAATTCAAATTAGGTAATCTGTCGCTTAAATTGACCACTCCTGTTGTGACTCCTCCAGCTGTGGGCGATTCTGACAGCTGCGGCCTTGTAGCCTTAAATAGGCTGCACAAGAGCTTTGGAATATTCACAGTCAAGCAAATTGTTGAGAAGGCACTTGAGAAGAACAAGAAGGTGTATATAGAACACCACCATGATACCCACACTAATGTATGGGTATCATGGTGATGTGAATCTTGGAGCTTATCGAAGAAGCTGCAGTCAAGGGTGCAAGCCACGCAAATGAGGGTGTTGCAGAGAATTGAAGGAGTAAATAAGGTAGATAGGGTGAGGAATGACGTTATTAGGGGAAACTAGGTCAAGAAGGCATTTTAGATCTTGTGAAGAGAAGACAGGAAAAGTGCATGGCTGACCAGACTGCAGGAAATGAACAATGACAGAACAACAAAGGAAGTCTTTACAGGATACGTAGAAGGAAAGAGACCAAGAGGAAGACCACCGAGAAGATGGCTAGATAATTATAAGTATAATTAACTACATGGCACAGTATTAGATGTATGTTATACGCATATATTGCTGCTTTTGTTATTGTAAGGACAACCCCCAATGGACATGCATGTTCCATTGAATGATTGATGATTGACGAGTTTTGGATGCCAAAAAGTGATGGAAGTTATTAAATATGTGTAACAAGCTGTACTAAAACTCACTGCACACTAAATCAGCTCACCCCATAAGCATAAAGCCTGACACAGCAAGCACAAAGTGTTTACTGTGCTTCTACTACAGTGAATCCTGACTGTCTACAAATCACTCACAGCTGGGAAGTCCCCCATGAACATTTTAGCAGGAAACAGAATCTAAAGCACACTGTAATACAGTGCACACATGCAGCCAACATTAGAGTTACATGTATATACAAAGGACACAAGTGTTTTGAGTTAAAAAACTAGTGGGGCTGCCGCCCCAACTCAAACTACTTGCTGACTCAGTCATAAGTCAGGTACATGACAATTTGTTCAAACTTGCCCATACAGAAAGCATTGGCATGCGGGTGTCCCTATTCACTGGACTGGAGCACTGGACTGGACTACTGGACTGGACTACTGGACTCGCGTAATTTTATGCAAAAGCGTTAATGACGTCATAACTAATCGTCCGCCATCGTGTGTTGTACGGGTCGCTTCGATCGGATCTCTGTGCGAATGGATTTGAGCCAATCTATTGCACAGATCTCTATGCGAAGGACCAGAAGACGTTTTAGATTAACCAAAGAGGCTGTCATTCAGCGTGTTGTCTGCCAACGGGCTTTCGGCTTTAGCCGAAGGCGGTGCTGTGAAATAGAAATGCTTTAGAGTGTCTTCCTCAGAGAACAGTACTGAACATATCTTGCAGATCATAACAGCAGCACCTGCGTATGATTCACCAGCTAGCTAGCTATCATGTAACCAAGACATGCCCCTTAAGTACCTAAACACAATTAAGTGTAGCTATATTATATTATTATTATTATTAGAGTGCATCATGTACAAAAGTACACTAGGGCAATCCTGCCCCATGCAGCACTGTGTCAATTATAACAAAACTTCACTGTAAAATAACAATAAAGTCTGGGGAGGAATGGGAGCATCTGCAACAAAGCGCTTCTTCCAGAGACTTTCTACTGCCCTTGCCACTGCTTGATCACAACACGCCTTGTCCATTATTCTCACTACCTTTTCATTATCCCCCAGTTCATGCCATCCTTTCACCCTACTACTCATCAAGTTCTCCAATCTCTTCCTTTCCTTCACTACATACGCACATCTCATCACAAAGTGCTCAGCATCCTCCACCTCTCCATTTCCACATTCCTTACACACCCTATCTTCTCTTCTCAAGCCATGCCACCTCCCAATCTCTACTCCCAACTCTGCTGTACCTCCTCTCAACTTAGCCATCATCCTCCTGCGCCTCTTACAATCCATCCCTACACAACGAGCTTTGCATTCATTATCCATAAGTTTCCCAGTCACTTCTAACTTTGAACTCCCCTTTGCCTTCTCCCTCCAAGCTGCTTTTACTCTCCGCCATACTGTATCCTTCAATAGTTGTTTCACTTCCTTTATTGTCAATCCATCCAATGTCACCACATTCAATCCTCTCCACCCCAACTTCTCCAAACTCTGCTGCAATTCTTTTACCCACTTCACCTTACTACCAATCTCCAAAGCTTCCAGCATTACCACTTTCACTAACCTATCATCATTCATTCTCATTACTTGTACCCAAAACTCAATTCCTCTCCTCAATGCTTCCCATCTCACTGGCAGCATATCCATTTCAAATTGCAGGGAGACCAACGGATGGCGCCTCCCCACATATATAGCTAAATGTGCTTGTGTAGGTTGCTGTGTCCTTAATGACGCCGATAACAAATGGCGGACACGGAAATGAAGCTGAGCCTTAAGAGAGATAATGGCTGTTTATTCCGAACGTATGTTTTCCTCTGCCATCTGACGCTAAGACTAACACGACATGAAAGTAAGCGGGAGAGACTGGGAGGATTTCTATCATACAGCACCACCTTCCCCGAAAGCCTGTTGGCAGACAACACGTTGAATGACAGCCCCTTTGGTTAATCTAAAACGTCTTCCGGTCCTTCGCATAGAGATTGAAGTGATCTGTGCAATAGATTGGCTCAAATCCATTCGCACAGAGATCCGATCGAAGCGACCCGTACAACACACGATGGCGGACGATTAGTTATGACGTCATTAATGCTTTTGCATAAAATTACGCGAGTCCAGTAGTCCAGTCCAGTAGTCCAGTCCAGTGCTCCAGTCCAGCGAATAGGGACACCCTTGGCATGCACATAGCTTCACTCATGCAAGGGCACACAGACACGAACAGACTGTGCAATTATTTATTTCTTTTCTTTGCTCATTTGGAGCTGCACCAAACAATCCTGCTATTCATACCTAGCCACATAGTGTTTTTGCTTAAAGACTTCTAGAAACACAATCGGAAGGTATTGACTCACACACATGCATACATGCACACACACAAACACACACGCACAGCCCAGAGGGACACGGTAGCAGGTGTTTGGCCGAGGCAGAAAAGGATTCGTTCGAGTACCAACAGCGCGCCACTGGAGACAATTGTAGCTAGAGGCTTTCACTGCGTGCTGAGATTTTCTACGCGAAACACAGCTAGCAAGCCTAAGAAGAGGGGATTCACGCCCACACCAAGCTTGGCGTTACTCCTGCCAATTGTTCTCGGCAGCGTTGTGAAGATAGAAAGTCGGGAAGCCACAAATTGAACACGCAGCAAACGATACGGTGCGTTTTCTGAGCTTAGCACCGCTCCTGTCCTTTGTGCGAGGCAATGGTGCAACAACGCTGATGTTGGCATCCAATGAACAGAGCAGGACGTTCAAAGCGACGACTAACGGCGACCTGTGCCGCTTTCCGAGGTCTTTCTGTAGCTTTCTCCACCTAGCGAGCCACAAAAATGGCCGACAATATAAATGTTTCGGAACACAATACTTTGCCTGTACTTTACAATATAAATGTCAGTACAGTTATACTACCACCGCGTCAACATTATATATATATCTATATTAATAAAGAGGAGTTGAAAACGGTTGGGCGCGATATCCTCGCGTGCGCGCAACCAAATCGCCACGAAACTTTCACAGCGCTTTGAAACCCCTACCGTAGAGTGTCCTCGAGGGGGCGACGTGCGCAAATACGTTTCGGCCGAGGAGCGCGTGGCGAAAAACCAGAAAACGACCGTCCGCCATTTTGGTTTTACGGAGAAAGTATACGGACTTCCGTGCACGGTTCGCACATTGTTATTATGGAAGCGCCATCATAGAAATGCCATCGTGGGAACTAACATGAAATATTTGTGCCTGTGATAACAAAAGTTACATTGATGATGTTTGATGATGTACCCAATAGCATAATTCCAACCATGCAGTCTGCAGCTGAATAGGCTCAACAAACATGAATCTGTAGCTATATGAATCATGATTAGCATAAGCTGTGAAAATGTTGATAGGTTGTCATGATGTCGTCACATGTTGTCAATATTGTGATGATTAGCACAAGCTGTGAAAGGTGGTTCAATGCCCAAGAGGAGATGCTTGCGCTCTCTGGCACACAAAGGCATGTAGACGGACCATTGTGCACAAATAAGTTACAGAAACATGGCATGTTCTGTGGTTTGCCCAAGCCAAACTGCCAGACAGCTTGCTTTGCCTACATATTCCCGGGATGGTGTTATTTGTATATGGCCAAGAGCTATATAGCTAGCTACCAAATGCAAGAAGAACTGAGAATTTAGCTAACAACAATAGACCATATAGACCAATAGACCAATAGACCAAGGCTCTGTCATTGAATCACAGTCGCCGGAGCGCTGTTGAAGGGCCGCTGTCAAAGGAGCGCCATAGCAGTGAAGCCCGCCTTCGGCGGGCTTCACTGCTAGTATATATATAATTATATATATTTCTGTAACATGAAGCCATACAACGAGCGCAAAATGAAAACAATATAGAATTAGATCAATTAAAAAAATTAGACCAACAATGCACTGAATGAGTACAAAGGCTAGCCATTATTCACTTGAAAAATGAGGAAAAGAAATTCCCTCAGACAAACACATGCAGAGAGGAAACACACTCACCTCTCTGTGGCTCCCTCCTGTCCATCTTTTGTACAACTGACAGAGAAGGAGGCCATCCTCCAAACAGGTCTGTGAGACTTGTCTGGTGGGGAAGACGACCACCCTGTCTTGTTCTGGAAAGAACACGGCTTCCTCCATCACTGATGCAACGAATGATACTTGAAACAGGATACAGGGAGTCAAGGGGAGGGACGTTGGCACTCTCCCACATAGCAGGTGTGTACGGGTGGACGATGTAGGATGTGGCCTCCAGCTTCGGTGACAGCTGGGCTGTTGTCTTGATGACATCGCTGACAATGGTCGACATGTATTGGTGCAGTTTCTCAGATCCTCTCTCGCTGCGCCCAACAACCTGGACCACGCTGCTGTCGTTTATCTGGACCGCTATGTCCACACCTTTGGTGGACATCCAGGAAAGGCCGTTCACCCAAACACTGCAGCAGTGCTCTCTCACACCAGCAGATAACTCGTGGGTGAAAACGTGATTGGCTGCAAGACGGAGGATGATGGTTTGGAGGAGATGGGCAGAGATGAACTGTTTTTCACCTGCCCTCAGTTCCCAGCACACCCATTGGAGGTGCTGTGAGTCTGGGGCTTCTGGAAATATTTCAAGTGGTTGGGCTGACACCAGTGCAGGAAAGTACAGCCATCCTTCTCCCTTGTCTTTTGCAATTAGCTTCAACAATTCTTCTCGCAGGAGTGAAGAATCGACCTGGATGCAGAACTCGAGGCTGACCAGGACCTCTTGGATCATTGCTGAGTCCAACTCAGGAAACAGCTCAGTCAGCTGGGTGCAGTGGAGGAGACCAAACTGGTTGACCTTGCCCTGGGACCCAGAGAACAGAGTGCCATACACGTCATGGAGAATAGCTTGGAGGTCCACAACGAGCCAACTTTGAGTGAGATCTTGGTTGTTGGGTAGGAAGAGGACATGGCCAACTGCAGTTAAGTCACGACACATCTGCTCAGCTGGGGGAAAGTTCTTTAGCAGCAGCTTGGCGTCATTGAGCAGCCATGACTGGAAGGTGTGGAGTCTTATGGCTGGAACGGAGAGGGACCTTCGCAGTTGCACTAAGACCCAATGAAGGCTGTACGAGAAAGAGATGGAGTTCAGCTGGAGGGGGTGAGTATCTTGAAGAAATGTGCAAATCTGATCAATGCCCTCAGATGCAGGCTTTCGGCAGTCAAGGAGACAGGGACCGTGGATGTTAAAGTGGAACTGCTCCTGCACTGACTGAGTGCAACGCAACAGCTTCTCGGTTGCTTCCTTCCTGGACTCTACTTGATCAAGGAAACTGCCAACAAGCATCACTTGTGGAGTGGATGGGGCTGATGTGAGAGATAGAGGCTGCAGCCAGTGTGTGACCTGTCGTGTGATCACATCTTCTTCATCCGTTGACTTCACCACAAGCAACAGTGTCACTGACACTCCAGGCTTACTAAACATGGCCTCCAAGAAGGACTGATGAGGGCCATGGTAATTGGATTGACCAGCAAAGTCGTAGAACAGTGTCGCTCCATATTTCTGACTGGAGAAGTGGACGGCTTCAATACCGGCTGTCCTCTTCCTGATGTCCTGCACCTTTGTAAACTTGTTGGTCAACTTCTTCAATAGGCTGTTTCCCTCAACCTGTAGAGCTGCAATCAACGTACTCTTGCCGTGTCCTGCATTGCCAATTACGGCAACAATGCGCTTGGTAGAGAAAGACTGTGCCTGTTGAATAGCTTGTCGGAAGTTGTGTGATCCAATGTCCAGGGGAGATTTGGAGTCCTTGTTACTTGTCCTCATAACTGCTCCTGCCTCCACAAGGAGGACTCCACATTCAATTCTGTTCAGTCCAGCAGCAAAGTGCAGGGCTGTTGAACCAGCAGCAGCATGGCTACTGACAACACTCACATCGGCACCTGCTCTGATGAGCTCCACCACAACATTGGCACGATCCCAGTAAGCTGCTTTCATCAAAGGTGTCATTCCCCACACATCTTGCACATTGAGGTTAGCCCCTGCCTCAGCAAGTGATGTGACAACACTGGAATGACCACACTTGCTGGCCCAGTGAAGGGCAGTTTGTTTGTTGTTGCTCTTTCCATTCACATCTGCTCCAGCTCTGATGAGCTCATGCACCACTTGGTCATGACCATTGTAAGCTGCCAACATCAAAGGTGTTGCTCCATTTTGGTCCACACCCCAGAGAGCTGCCAATATCATGTATGATGTTATTCCATATATGCCACCTCTGTTTACATCTTGGCCATCTTGAATGAGCTGCCTCACTCTCTCCAAGTCACCCACAAAACAAGCTGTCCAAATGTTCATCTGCTGTCCTCTGGTAAGCACATGTGAAGGTGTGACCTACAGAAGACACAATGGACCACTTGTTACATATCATCCACAACTTGCACTAGTCTACCACAGCTAGAGAAGGTGTGCACCATTGCAGGTACCACTCAAAAGGTGTGGTGGATGCACCCCTGCAATACAGTACAAGAGCACTCACCAGTTGTGTGCTTCACAGAGAGCAGCGGAGAACGGGGATGGCGACTGTTGGGGGTGGAGCGCAGAGTTGTGTCCGACAATGCTGCTACTGATGGTGGCTGTAGGAGGAGTGCGCGCTCGGACGATGCTGGCAGGGGCGAGTGTTGGAGGAGGGTTAGCGGACGGGTGCAGCTTCTGGTGTCGGGAGAGACGCGCAGAGCTCATACAACGATGAAATGGCGGAGAGATTGGTCGGCGGTGCTGCGTTGCCAAACGGTGCTGTAGGGTGTCGTATACTAGGCGGCGTTGTTGTGGTCGTAGCGGTGGAGGAGGGTAGATTTGCTCGAGCGATAAAGGTGGGTGCTGGAGCAGATTCTGGAGGGAGACCAACGAAGTTGTTGAAAGTTGCTGCGTCAGGCCGCGGAGTAGCGGCAACGGTTGTAACACAGTCCTGCCACCTGGACGTGGAGTAGCGCGAAGGAGAGGCGAGTGGTGGAGTGTTGTAGCTTCTGGCGGTGTAAGAGAAGCGTATAGCGCGAGGGGGGCGTTAATGGGGGGGGGGGGGGGGGGTGAGTGCCGACTTGCCAAGCGGTGCTGCTGCCGGTTGTAGTAGTGGAGGAGCGTGGAGTTCGGACGGTGCCGTAAATTGTTGAAGGTGGACGTCGGAACAGATCCGTCTACGGCTAGGGGGACAGCGGAGCCTTTTTGAAAGGTGCAGTGAAGAAGCGCGAAGTTGTCATTCGGTGCCGTTGCGGGTTGCTGGGATCAACTAAAGTATACGATCACAGCCGCGTAACGGAACCAGTGACATCAGATGACGTCATACACACCTTCGCCACTATATATCCCATCTTACCGACACCTTGAAGGGATCAAACCCAACCCCAACCCTAACCCTAAAATTAAGTTGTTACAGCCGGCTAACTATCATTCAGTCCCGAACGGTGAGTGTCCCAGTGCATTCGATTTTGGGCGTTTCTTTCACGTTCTAGATCTTGCCGACACCTTGAAGGGATCAACCCTAACCCTAACCCTAAAGTTGGTAGAGGACGGTTAGAGCCGGGCCTAATCGTTCAGAAGTGAAGCACAGGCGATATATCGAATATATAAAATGGCGGCTTGCGCGGGCCACTAGCCGTTCGGGAAATGATATTTAGCCGGCTCTAACAACTTAGTTTTAGGGTTAGGGTTGGGGTTGGGTTTGATCCCTTCAAGGTGTGGGTAAGATCTAAAACGTCGAATAATGGAAGAAACATCGGAAAAACGCATTGTCCGATTGATCCAAGACAATTACCTTGCACGCCGTCTTCTATGACGTCATCTGACGTCGCCGGTTGCGTTCACGGCCGTGATCGTATACTTTAGTTGATCCGTGCCGCCCCTCAAACGATATTGGGCTTTCGCCCCGACTGACTCCTACCGCGTTCGTCCCACTCTATTCTCAAAATGTACAAAGAAACCTCTAGCGGCTAACCGTCAGGAAGGCCTGTCTCCCGTAATTTGCGGTCCGGCCGGACCGAATATTTCCGAAATATTCGGTCCGCCTCGGAAATATTTAGCCCCCCCTAGAAACGCGTGGGTAAAAACGTAGGTATACTCAGCTAGCTATAGATGAGCAGAGCGAATAATGAGCGACAGTACAGAGCAAGAAAACATTATAGACTTTTTTTAATACTTTGAAATGAATATATAATACGTACATAGGCACACATGCGCACTGCCTGGGAAAAAAATTAATAATAATGAAAACGAACGTGCACCATGCAGTGAGTTCATTGATATATAATGAAAGTTCATATATTGGATTGGAAGTTTGGTCTAGCAGCCAGGTATTCTTCCTTCACTGGCCGCAAGTGGGATTGATGCATTGATTTCAAGTGATCTGCCAGGCCTGTTCATTGCAGATTGTGATCCCCGGATGCAGGTGATGGCAGACCTGAGCAGTGAGAATGTCAATTGGCATATGAGCCAGCTCATGGTCTTGGAGTACGACTGTGCCCTCTTCACTGACAGGAGTGAAGCTAGTCGTTGGTACATGACTGTGGCAGCCTTGCCCATGCCTCCTGTTGCTGAGAAGACAAGCGGTGTAAAAGAGCCACGTTCCACTTCTCTCACTCTTTCCTCGTAATTTCTTCTCTTCTCATTCTCGTGCTTCTTATACACTGATTCTGGGGTAGAGTTGGTATTGCTTGGTGCAAAAGGGTTAAATACCCTTACATCGAAAAATGCACTCTGATGTTTTTCACCCCAGGATCCTAGTGCTCGGATGTCCAGGTGTGCACCATCCTCAGTGTTGGCTGTTTTGTGCCTGAGCCTTTCCCTGGAGAGTGGCATTAGAGATGGCTCCAAGGCAACATTATGGCACACTTCACTGAGGAGGCAGGCTGTTGTGTCTCTGATGTCATTGTGTCGTAATGATGGGAAGCCTCCAAGTGGACAACTGAAGGCATGCTCCACAGTAAAGTGCTTCCCACAGGCACATTGAGATGGCACGTGCCTGGGGGTCCACCCATAGCAAGGAAGGCACCTTTGTGGAGGCTAAACCCAAACTCTGTCAGTGGCAACACACCCAGCCATTGGGATTCTCCCTTCTCACCATTGTAGGACATTGCTCTTTGCATTTCTACAGGCAGCTTTGCCCGAACTCTCTCTGCATCTTCCTTCTCCTGTTCGCGACGTTGACCTTTGATCTTACTCTTGATGACTTTCTGCTCAATTGCAATACAGCTTGGGTAAGAATGCTCCTGCTGAAGAATGAGAGCAGTTAGGGGAGCTGTCACTCGCTGTGAGCTACTGTACTGAGCATTGGCAGTTTTGGTGGGATTGCCAAGGCCCAGCCCTCCAAATTTGATTGGAAGTGCAAACAGCTCTCTCTCTGTATCTGTTATGCTGTCTCTACCAGTAAGGGCAGGTAATAGCTTCTGACGCAATGCATATTCTAATGGCTCAAAGAGATCACTGATGTTAGGGACAGTCCGAGTTAGATAGGTCCACTTGCTCTGTAATCCATGAGTGAGAGCCGCATATACAGCATGTGGTTGGCTGGTGGCTATTTCTGCAAGTTTGTTTACCTCTTTACTCCACTCACGGACCTTCTCAGTTACATACCTTTCAATGAAGGTTTGTGTCCCCAGTGCTGCTCCAAGGTGTCTCTGCCCCTCTCTTTCGTGATTTGGATGTCTGCGCCCTCAAAGAGATGCATCGCTTGCTCAATGTGTTCTTCCTTTACAATGAGCCATGATTTCGAGCCATTTGCATGGTATCCAAAATTGGGTCCAATTCTCACTAGATGTTGCCACCAATCATTAATCTGCGAAAGCTGCCCCCCAGCTGTTGCATCATCTGCAAACCACACTTGTCTAACTGATGAGGATGCATCTAGTTGGTGGATGAGAGGCACGGTGGCAATGGCGTACATTGCCATTGCCAAGGGGTCGCCTTGAGTTGTTCCTTCCTCTGAGAGTATGGTTTCCCCATCAATAAACAGCTGGGTGTTCAAACGATATGTGTTGACTATTGCTGGCGCTATTTCAGGACATAGTCTCAGGATGTTTTGTAGGGCTGCCTGTCTATTTAGCTGATTAAAGGCATTTGTGGCATCTACAAGCAAGACAGCCTCAGTGTTGGACTCGGAGAAGACATGCCTCATTGCATGTATTGCTGCTTCACATCCTCCCTGCTGTCCTGAGCACACTTGTAGGGCCCCTGTAACTTCCTGAACCGCCATTCCAGTGACTGACAGGATTGCCTTGCCTGCAATTCTTCTCACCACTTCTTCAATTCCAACTGGCCTCACCCCAGGGCACTTATCAAGTGCCACCAGCCTACATGCTATAAATGCAGTCAGTCCAGATGGGTCCACATATTGCTGACACAGGCATCTTGTCATCGAGGCCACTGCTTCACAGAGTTCAACAGACTCCTTTTGGAATGATGACAGTAGCCGTCTCCATCCTGCGGCATCTATACCAGATGGTCCAGACGCACCTTCTGTCTTGAGAGCAATGGAATGGATGAGAGGGCCATCTATTCTCTCATACAATACTTGGTGGGGGCCTTGTGAAGGCACATCATCTACAATCACAGTGGAGGACTTGATAGGTTGACCTTTTGGGTGTTTCTCAAACAAAATTTCTCGTACTGTTTTAGCCCCATGCACTACAGGTCCCTGATGCTTGTACATGACTGTCCAAATTCAAGGTCCCACCCTTCCCTTGGGCTGCCAGCAAACGGAGGGCTTGTTTGACTTCGCCTTCCAGCATCAGTTCAGAGAAGGATTGCGCCAAATGCACCTCTGATTTATGGCTGCAAGGACTATTTTGCAAGTGGTTCTGAATGGTACGGCCTTCATGTAGGAGACTGTCTATGTCGCCGTCCACCCATAACTTCAGTCGACGCTCAAGGCAACTGATGTGTTCCTTTACCTTGGAAGACCTGTGTGGTTTCTGGAGCAAGAGGGCTGGCATGGACATCACACACTTCAATGCCACCGGCTCCAGGGTGCTTCCTTCTACATAAGCACGTATGAGGTGACTAACCTCTGCAACGAAGGCCCTGCCTATCTTACCAGAGGGTACCTTGAAGATGTTCCGGCGCCAGTGTATTACTTCTGCATAATCCAGATCCACCGCGTCCCTAAATGAGTCCCCCTCACATGCACCCCACTGAAAACGTGGCTCCTGCATTTCAGTAAAAGGAGGAAGGGAGTAAGAACTACTTGGTTCCCCTAGAAGGCTTGTGGTCCCTGCATTATCATCTGCACTCTGTGGATAATCATTCCCATCGCTAGTACCAGACACGCTGACATGCGTGGCCATTTGGTGATCCTCATGCGCATCAATCAATTCCACTGTGGGAACGGCGGAGCGGGAGGTGTGATCTCTGAGGCTGGGGGCTGCGTATTCCTACACTTACCCCGTCGCCCTGGGAGGCAGTCGGTGCATAATCGTCCAGATTTCGAGCACGAGCAATTGTTGCATCGCCCGCTGCCGTTACACCGACAGCATGAGGGCATTGTGATGATTCAACTCAAACTGATTAGGCCGCCAGATTCAGCTACCGCCATTTTTTCTCGCCTTCCATTGCAGACATTATAGACTGGGCGATAGCATACCGCACGAGCGGGTCGTACCCAAGGCTGTTGTCGAAGGACCAAAAGAGGGCAGTCAGACGACGCGCGCTGACGATCAAGGGTCGACAACGAGGAGGTGTACGTGCAAAAGCAGACGCGTGTAAAAGTTATCTCCTCACGAGAAGGGCAAGTGCGGATACTAAACTCCTGCCACTCAGACGCTACTTCAGGCCACCTAGGTACTAGGAAAACGCGGAGGAAGATCGCCGAGAGGCTCTACTGGAAAGGGCTGTCATATGAGGTCAAAAATTTGTGGCCACTTGCGATGTTTGCCAGAGGATGAACCGAAATCCTATTCTCTAAAGCATTTACTTTCTCGAGGCTTGATGGGACTACTCCTTCGTCGCGGCACCTCATGTGGAAAATGTGGTGATTGTTGCAGCGCGCTCTTCTGTGTAGGCTCCTCTCGTGCTCTCGTACTAGCTTCTGGGTGCTACTTCCGTAGCGTTCACGCAGGTACGAATGAAGTGAGGGCTTCTCAGCTGGCTCAGGCATGAGAAAGGGTAGTTCTCGAATACCAGCTTCAAAACAGGGTTGAAAACCTTGCCGACGTTTCGACCAGATGCTCTGGCCTTCTTCGCCCTGAAGAAGGCCAGAGCATCTGGTCGAAACGTCGGCAAGGTTTTCAACCCTGTTTTGAAGCTGGTATTCGAGAACTACCCTTTCTCATTTACTTTCTCTAAGCGTGTCCACAGCTTATCGCTGTATTATTTGCATTCGCGCTCGATCGATAGGATTGCTTTTGCTGCTGACCCTTTTAAACGTATCGTAGTTCGTCTATAACTTCAAAAGCCTACTTCGTTCGGGTGGAAAGGCATTCCATAGACAGCGATGTCGTAGCCAACGCTATCGCTATAATCTAGGCCTTTCGTCGGTGGGAGATCGAGGGGGACCAAATATTTCCGAGGCGGACCGAATATTTCGGAAATATATGGTCCGGGGGACCGAATATTTCCGACATATTCGGTCCGGCCGGACCGGAAATAGGGGGGACCGATTATGCCGTGACAGTACTTTATCGCTTATGGCTGTAGGGTAAAGCGGGGTAAAACGGAACGCGGGGTAAAACGGAACACTTGCATTCAACCGACGATTACGAAGCAAGGAATAAATCGAACAACTTTGTATCATATGACACGTAGGTACGATCTTCGACGAATACATGCATGCAAAATGTTTGGGTTAACTGCGCACCATCACAGAAATACAGCGCAATAATCATTACTGAGTAATTTGTAGCGCATGTTAAAATTTCGCCGTAGCGAACACGAAGCCTTCCATTATACCTTTGCAAAGATGACTCACTAATGTAATGTTACTCACCGACCCGTGGTGTCGGGAAGCCTTTGCAATCCTAAAAGACACTACTTATAGCTAGGTAGCTAACCAGGACCGCTTTCTTATTTAGATGCAGGTCAGAGGATGATGACGTATGCACTGCATGCAACAACCTTCAGGAGGACAACAACTGGGTTGCCTGTGATGGATGTGAGGCTTGGTACCACTTTGGATGTGCCAGCTTGGCAGCCTGTCAAGAACCCAGGATCAGTAGCTGTCTGAACTGTGAAGACTCTTAATTCATGCTGAAATGCATTCATTGCTTGCTAATTGCCACCAACAAACTGAAAAAGCAATAAACTAAAAAGCAATGAGCCCATAACTCGCTAACAAACGCTAAAACGAACTATTCGCTGGCGTTCTGTTTTACCCCGCCCGCAATTTTGACCGAAAATAATATCGCATAGACGAAATGCTGCCTGTTGCTCGTAGCAGTGAACGAACAAGATTGTTTTTACTGTAAGTGGATAGAGTAATACTACCTCTAGTAATATACAGAAACTTGAACCCTAAGGTATCATTGCTTGTTTACAGTGCGATGTCAGAATTGCAATCGTGAATTGTATTCCGTTTTCCCCCGCTTTACCCTATTATTTGCGTTCGCGCTCGATCGATAGGATTGATTTTGCTGCTGACCTTTTTAAGCGTGTCGTAGTTCGTCTATAACTTCGTAAGCCTATTTCGTTCCGGTGGAAAGGCATTCCATCGACAGCGATGCTGTAGCCCAGCGCTATCGCTATATTCAAGGCCTTTCGTCGGTGGGAGATCGAGGGTAACCAAATATTTCCGAGGCGGACCGAATATTTCAGAAATATAATATGGCCGGGGGACTGAATATTTCCGACATATTCGGTCCGGCCGGACCGGAAATAGGGGGGACCGATTATGCAAAGTGAAAGCTAACAAGACTCGACTACTACACACTGCCTCCCCAAGTTGTATGGGCGGGTCACTCTAGCTATATACGTACTGACGTAACCCAGTCACGTGACACGTGCACCCAACACACCCACCGGCCAGCTCGACACGTGCAGCTAGCTGCAGTGACTCCATGCAGCGTGCAAGCATAAGGCTGCTCCATGGAGTACGCACATCTTTCCAACGTCCATCGATTTCCCTCCCCGTGCTCTGTCTCCACATCATGCCCCCTTCTAGTCTCCTATAGCCAGACTGCTTCCTCCCCTCCACTTTTCTTGGTGATATCATCAATGTGAAAATGGAGGCAGGAAGGGGTCTGGCTACACGAGACTAGCCCCCTTCATGATGGGCTGCCACACACCATGGCCATGCAGGGCTGGTCCCAGTGCAGACCTCAGGACAGACAGTGATGGATAGAACTTGCCCTTTGAGCAGATGTAGCCATGACACCCCACACCAACCACCAGCATTCACTGATCAAGACATTCATTGCCATCCACAGGAGCTCACACAACACACGGTAAAGTACAAGACTATGAATGGTACAGACGTGGACAACACACACAACATTCAGTGCAATATGACAGCTAATATTGTAGTGCAGTTCAAACGCTTGCAGTGTATACTGTTCTGAACATCACCAAAATGGACACCTGTGTGTGTTTAGAGGGGGGGGGGGGGGGAGGAGGGTGAGAGAGGGTGTATTACAAAGCAACAGAACCTAAGCAGAGCAATGAGAGACTGGGACCTTATGCATGAAGAGGGGGCCACCTTGAGTACCATGTGCAACACATGCTCCACACAGCACACGGTGCCACTTACTGGCCAACCACACTACTGCACACCTCCCTCCCACCCTAGCTGCTCTTGTACCCACACCCTGTACACACACACCCAATGAAATGGCAGCTGTGTACAGGGCCTGGGTACGAGACCACTGCCGCACTTCCTGACACGCACACAAGGGCACCGCCCACTCACCATCCGATATAGCACTGGCAGAGGTTCTCATGTGAAGTGGCTTGACTGATCAGCAATTGCACTTGGCGACACACATCAATGCCCTTCTCGTGGGGGAAGTCATTCCCTGAGGAAGAGGCACCCACAGCTCATGTGAAAAGGACATTCTAATCGTCACTTCTCTCCCTCCTCCACGTCCCTCCCCACCCTCTTAGCCTCATCTCACCTGTGAGCTTGTCACGAACTCGCTGAATGATCTGAAGTGCTTTCTTGTTCAGCTCCTCGGGTTTGGTGCCATCCCCCGTCCCCTCATGGTCAGCACTGTCAGTGGACTCCACCTCAATGTTACCTGCCGGGTACAACTTGCCCTTCTTGGACTTGGTAGTGTCTGGACAGGCAGACAACAAACACACCGTAACAGGGTTTGATTCAGACTCACAATCTGCAACACTGGCTGAGTCTTCAGTGTCAGCTTAAAACTGAACCAATATGCTGCATTGACACACACACACACACACACACAGTCTCCCTCACCATCCACCAGCCGCCAGTTGAGGAGAGGGTCGTACACGAAGGCCTCCAGGACAGCCATGAGGCTGTCCTTGTTCTGGCGCAGCACTCGCATCACCACGTTGCAGGTCACTCGGAAGTTGCCCTCGATGCCAGTCACCTCCATGGCATTGACCAGCATGCGCGTCAGGCGAAAGGGAATCTTCTCAGGGAACTTCTCACGTGTCATGGCAACCTGAATGCAGCAAAGGTCATGGCGTCTGTCTCACTGTCTGTCTGTCTGTCTCTGTGTGTGCATGTGATCGAGTGAGGCCAACACATGGGCAGCGGGGCACACCTCAAAGCAGTCACCAAAGTCAATGTGCACCACGTGTCCGGTGGTCCGGTCCAGCATGAGGTTTGAGGGGTGCCGGTCCCCCAGCCCCAACACATAGCCCACCATGGACATGACGGCTAGTGAGCGCGTGTAGCTGCAGCGGCGGTCGAACCACACCTGCACCACAAGGAGGAGGGAGCACCAACTGCCACTGATGTTCTTAGGGTGGAATTCCTCAATCAAGGAAGTTACATAGCATTAGTCACTGTAAGGTATGCCCGATAAGTGCATGGAGGTGGTGTCCTCTTGTGACAACCTCGTTCAGACACAAACTCAAGAAGAAGACCATGACACAAACTACATGGGCAAATTCACAGAAGCCATACACCCCACATCAGTGGCTCTGGTGTGCACACACACAGCGACTCCACCATGAGAGAACAGCACATGAGGCTGTGCCTCCCATGCACCCATCTACCTCTGAGTTGGGGCTCTTGAGCCAAAGGACTTTGGCCAGGTCATCTCCACGGGTGCTCTCCAGTGCGTGCTCAAACACCTCCACCTTCTGCAGCAGAGACAGGCGGTCGTAGTCAGCCGACATCTGCAAATGAAGGGGAGGTCAGTGAACACACAGAGGTTGTGATACAACAAAATACATCCCTTCCATACCATGTCACTCACCCCCTCCCACCCCCCTCACTCTCCATCTTCCCCCGCCCATCCCACCTGCAACATGAGCCTGTGCTCCACGTTCAACATAATCTTCTTCCTCTCCCGGTAGTCTCTGATGAGGGTGTGCAGCGTGTCCGAGTGGGGCACCCACCCAATCAGCCCCGAGTTCTGGGACAGTGGGATCACAGAGTACCGACGGATACTGCAGGAGAGGGGCACATTGCACAACATCACTCCATTTCTGCATTATACCACACCAGCATTACACAACATCACTCTATCATTGCACAACTCTTACTGTAGGTGTCTCTTGAAGGTGTCCTGGTTGGCAGCCAGCAGTGTGTTGATGAGCTCAAACAGCTGCATCACTCTCTCGTCTTGACGGAGGTCCTCGTGACCTTTGAGGAGGAACATGTACTCACAGCCATCACTACCTGTGGGGGAGAGGGAGAGGGGAGTAGCAGGGAGAGGGAACAAGTGGGTGAGAAGGGAGGTGAGTGTTCTGTGCTGTGTGAGTTGCCCCAACTGTGACCCTCCTTCCACTGTCAGGTGCAGTGACACCCACCACATATGCGCAGTTTCCTGGGCCGCTGCTTTGAGGTGATGACCTGCAGAGTGGGCACCACCTGCTGGATGCTGACGGTCTGGGAGGCGGGGCTGTAGGTGCCAGGGACGGCCAGCTCCAGGTCACGGCACTCCAGGAGCTTCGGAGAGACACACTGTAGCTCTAGAGTCGTCAGCTGAGGAGGAGATGGTGGGAGGGGTGGGGTGGGGTGGGGTGAGAGTAATGGCAGGTGTGAGATGCACACACAGACCGCACACACACACACACACACATGCATGTGCACACGCTATTTGTACTTGTAGGTGACACAATGCAGTGAATGCCACTCCCCCTGCCCTGCCTCCACCTGAGGTAGCTGCTTGCTGATCCTCCTGAAGACGTGGTAGTACAGGTCCCAGGCCTGGTTGAGGTCCTTGGAGGACTGGCTAGAGCGGAACTTCTTGCACCACTCATAGGCCTCTGTGAGGTCACGCCCATAGGACTGAGGAGGTCACATGACAGTCACATGACAGTCACACTGTAATTACTTATGCAACAAACCAAGTGTGACATCAACATAGTGATCAGGTCACATGAGAGTCACATGACAATCAGGTGACACTCACATGATTGAAGGAGATCTCCTTGAGTGTCTCTGGTCCCTTTTCCATGATGCAGTGCAGAGGCTCCAGCACAGCCAGCATGCCCTGCACGTTGTGCTCCCCAAAGTACAGCCGAGAGGCGTCCTCCAGAGCCTCGTGCCACTGCTCCAGCCAGAGGATGGACACACGAATCAGCTCCTCAGACACCATCCGTGCCTGCTGCACCAGCTGGCTGGAGTGGTCCGACAGGCTGCTGAGGATCCGGTTGGCAGCCTCCATGCGGACAGGACCAGCCGACTTGGCTGCCACTGTCAGTGGGTAGATCAGTGCCTGCACCACGCAACAGAGAGAGAGGAGGAAGGCTCAAACTGTACACCATCAAGCACTGCCAACAGTAGCTAACAGTTCCCTCTTTCTTTCCTTTCTCTCCTCCCCTCCCCTCCCTGTCCCCGCCCACCTGTGGGTGTTGCTTGCCCACGTCCACCAGCAGGCTGTGGATCAAGTTCCTCACGAGGTCCTTGGGGGAGTCGATGCGTGCAATGAGCTGTGGAACCACTTGTAGCCATGTGTTCTTGGGCACGGTCTTCATCCCCTCCACCAGCACCTGCTGTACCTCGGGCAGCCCTCCCAGCTCAAACCACAGCGTCAGCAAACTGGAAAGGAGGGACAAGCACTCAAATATCAGTACTAGAGCTGTCTAAGCAACCATGCCGGATACCAAGGACAGGCACACACACATGCATGTACGCCCACCCAGTCACACATGGATTCCTGTCGAGTGGAATTGTGTAACTCTGCCTACAGAGACCAGTGACCAACCAAGACCTTCCTTCAAGTACCAGTTCTTGAATATCGTCAACTCACCGCAATGTGTCCTGTAGGGAGCTCTTGACTGAGAGAGCAATGGACTTGAAGAAGCCGTGGATGGCAGCACAGGCATAGGACACAACCTGCTGCATCTGGGAGAGGGGGAGGGGGAGGGGGAGGGAGAGGGAGAGGGGGAGGGGGAGGGGAGAAGGGGAGAGAGGGGGTGGAGGTGACAAGTGTAGTGTAACAACATGATGAAGTGATGAACTCACTTCCATAGTGGGTGGGGCTTGTTGCTGTGGTGATGAGGGACTAAACTGCAGTGAGGGTGTCTGCTGTCGCAGTAAGTTAAGGGCCTCGTAGTTCATGAAGGCCCACGCATGCCACCCCTTGTAGGAGGCGTGGTTGTGCTCGGTGGCCAGCCGGTAGTACTGGAGGATGCCCACCATGTCGTCAAAGGAAGGTGCCTCCATCAGGCTCCGCTTCCAGTCTCCCAGTCGCCGATAGCAACGTGACATCAGTTTGCTCATCTCCCCTGATGCCTCCGAAGTGGAGAGCAGAGGTTGGAGGGAGTGCTTGGCAAACTTGATCAGCATGCCAAATGCCTCCTCCTGTAGATGGTGTGACAGTCATGTGACAGTCATATTAGGCGGAACTGACATGTGATTACATGTGACAGCACTTGACAGCACGTAATGCATGTGACAGCGTGTGGTGGTACGCATGTGACAGACAGACAATAATGGAGGACTGACAAGTGACAGTGATATCATGTGACAGCAAGTGACAGCATATGATTGCATGATAGAGTCTTGTGACAGTCATGTGATAGTCATGTGACTTGCCTTCTGGCCAGCATGCCACTGGTGTTTGATACAGACGTAGCTGACCATTGGATTATCAGCCGGAAGGGGTTGCCCCTGGGGCAGCAAGTTGGGATCCTCCCCCAGAAGGTGGACTAGTGTGCGGTTGGCCATGGCCTGAGGAACACAACAGACCATGCATGTGTGTGTGTGTGTGTGTGTGTGTGTGTGTGTGTGTGCACGTGTGAGTCTGTCTGTGTATGCCCTGCAGTCCCACCATCCTCCCAGACTTTCGGCATATGCTGGCATAGCGGCAGAGTGCCTGCACTTCTTCCTTGGGGGACAGGACCAGGGAGTGCACTCGCAACACTCGCTCCCAGTCCTCAATGTTGTCCTGGATACCCTGGAGTGGGGAGCGACACCAGCTGGTGCTTCGTTTAACATCCCCAAATATGGTATGGTACATGTCACAAATTACTTGAATGTTTCCTCCGAAATCCCCAGTTTGCCATCATATTCGCAAAATGTTCCGCAGAGCGTCCGTACTCACTCTGCAGACTGGCCGTACCAACTGCGGAACACTTTGGAACTACCTTGGAATACGTTGTCTCGCATAGCCGGTGAGACCGTTTTTACCCTCCTGGTGAAAGCAGCCTAGCTACATGAGACTAGAAGACAAGAGTCGTGTGAACGACGGGTACACGTTCTGCTATATACGTACGTAGCAATCTATGAATGCAGAACGTACCACAAAGGTATTCACGTACGATATTCTGTTTTTGTACGCTGCACACAGAAGAAAGAGACAGTATCAGACACGCCTCAGCAAACGGCGTCTACGTACGCCATGCAAGCCACACTACTAGACGCCTCTCTACCGCTTCGAGGTGGTGTGAAATGTCTTTGGTGCGAAGTAGAAAACATGGTGGTGCTACTAGACAACGTACGTACGTAGATACAGAAAACGATACTTAGCTCACGATTAGGAGTCCGAAGAGCGGTAGCTAGCGACTACAAGTGACTAGTAGCAACTAACATGTAGATGGTGCCAACTACCATGCAGAAGTTTCTCTTGCAGCGGATGCCACATGACCGATCCGCAGAGCGTGCATGGAAATTAACAACCTGCCGCATGGCCATTCGCAGATTCCCGACACGGCAAGGCTGTGGAAACCTTCAAGTTACTTGTGACACGTACCGTATCCCAACAATTTAGTATAAAAGCAACTCTATCATATAACACTAATTATAATAACAGCAATAACACTAATATAAAGGTAATATAAAGCTAGGTTTATGCTAAGCTGATTCATTTTGTGACTAATTAATCGAGGCTAACCTGAAGTTCAGGCAGTTCAAACCTCCACATCCATTCCACCCCTCCCCACCACTCACTCACCTGCAGCCGGTCCCACCAAGCCCTCCGGATCATGTCTCTCCTCTCTGGGTGCAGCTTGTACTCAATCACTTCCTCAAGCTCCGACAACAGTTGCACTTGGACCATGGCGCCGTAGGCTCGGTTGTAGCTCTCTCCCACCAGAGCAGTCAGCTCTGTGTCAAGGACGTCTCGAGCCATGCTGATCAGCTGAAGGGGGCGGGACCAGGAGAGTGGGAGGGGATTGGGATCAGATGTTTGAACGAGTAGCATACAAACAGAGTGGGCACTGGGTGGTCCTTTCTTCCCTCACCTGTCTGGCCTGAGGGTACCGCTCTCCCTGCACGGCTGTCACTGCTCGGTAGAACGCACCCTCAACGCTGTCCTCTGGGATCATCTGCACATACTCACTCATTGTGGACCACTGCCCCAGACCCCAAGCCGAGGCTGCCGCCATGCGTGCCATGCCTCGCCGGATCTCATCGTCCACAATCCCCCAGTTCTCATCTGACAGCTTGAACAGCTTCTCCCTGCAGCAAGCAAGTCACATGACAGTCATGTGATAATCACCTGGTCGCATCACATGACCATCACATGATGTACTCACCATTCCCCCAGGGCATCCAGACACCTCATCCTCCCCAGAGTGAGGCTGTAGTCGTTGGGCCTTAGGTACTGCTTTTTCTCGTACGCGAGGTTCGCCTTGTCCCAATCGTGTAGGGACTCGTACCACTCTTCCTGCACTCGCAGGTCGGCTTGGTGGCGCTGGAGGGCATACTCCAGCACTCCACCTGCTGCATCCGGCTGCTGGAGCTTGTTGTTGATGCTGAAATGGAAACAGGGAGATTGGGAATGGGAATACCAGATAAGGCAATGGGAAGGGGGGGAGGGACACTAGCACATACTGTGTCCTAACACACTACTACACCACGTAAATACAAGCACACATGCACACCACCTCCCCTCACCTGATGAGTGACTCCATGATCTTGGTGTTGGGTCCCTTGTGGAACTCCAGTTCCTTGTAGTGGAGGGCCTTGGCATACGCTCGGCAGTTCATAGCACACTCCCCCAAGAGGGCGGGGTTCAGTGTCAGGTGACCCTGGGGGAGGGGCAACATCAGTGTATACACCCTATAGTAATACCTCATACCAGCACATAGGTACAGCCTGTTGCCTTCTCAGAGCCTTCCTAATAGGAGCCCACTCAGTAAAAGCCCACTCAGTAAGAGCCTCACTCACAGAGGCTTCCTCGCAGTGTTCCATGAACTCTGCAAGGTTGAGCAATGTTTGTGTGATTTCAGGGATGTTGGGAACAGAGAGAGCCAGCTTCAGATTGGCCACCAGGTCCTCCTTCTGAGCCGTCACCAGCTCCATCCAACAGGAGACAAAGGCGGCATTGAACAGCTCACTGCAGGGGGAGCAGGAGGGGGAAATAGCGCACGTCAAGCATACATACCAAGTTCTACAACTAAGTACGTTCACATCTTCACAGACGGAGCAGAGCACCAGTCACCCTCACATTCCACACCTCATCAGTCACACTCTCACTCCACATCTCACCAGTCACACTCTCACTCCACACCTCACCAGTCACTCTCACTCCATACCTCACCTGTCACTTTCTCTCACTCCACTCACCGAGCAAGTGGGTTGTATGCTTGAGCAAGAGCCCAGCAGGAGCGCAGGGCAGGGCTTGGCGACTCCTTCAGCAGCTCCACCCCCAACCGACGCAGCCACTCCACCCAGTCATCCTTGGAGACACGTCCTGTCGCTGACCACGCCTTCAGGCAGACACAGTGAACAGCACACTTATTCCTCCTCATCAACACTTTTACAACATTTGCTCGTGCCCACACTGCTGTGTTGTGGCACTCATAAAGTGACTTACTCTTTGCAAGCTGGCCACAGCTACACGGATCTTGTTGCCAAATGAAGCAGCTTCAAAGGAGGCTCCAGAGTCATCTGACAAGTTCCCTCTCTGTCGCCGCCCTCGGCCATCTGGCTCCTGCTCCCACACAAGAGTGTCATCCTAGTCATGTGTCAGGCATGACAGTTGTAGAACAGATTATGACACAATGTGACAGGCATGTGAACTAATGGTGTCACTTCCTACAGAACTTACTGCAGACAGCTTCTGTAGGAGCATCTCATAGCGAGCATGATTGACACGATGTTTCTGGAGCACCTGCGAGCATGAGACACACCCACATCCCTGACACGAGACACACCCACATCCCTGACATAAGACACGCCCATATCCCTGACACGAAACACACCCACATCCCTGACATAAGACACACCCATATCACTGACACGAGACACACACATCACTGACATGATCATTGACACGAGACACCCACATCCCTGACATGAGACACCCACATCCCTGACACGAGACACACCCACATCCCTGACATAAGACACGCCCACATCCCTGACACGAGACACGCCCACATCCCTGACACGAGGCACATCCACATCCCTGACATAAGACACGCCCACATCACTGACACCAGACACACATCACTGACATGATCATTGGCACGAAACACACCCACATGACATCACTGACTCGTGACACGCCCACATGACATCACTGACTCGTGACATGCCCACATGACATCACTGACTTGTGACACGCCCACATGACATCACTGACTCGTGACACACCCACATGACATCACTGACTCGTGACACGCCGATATGACATCACTGACTCGTGACACGCCCACCCACCTTTGTCATCATGGGAATGAACACGGTATACTTGTGCCCCAACTGCACCACCAAACAGCATAGCGTATCCATGGCAACAGGGCGCAATTCAGGACAGTTATCAATTAGTCGAGCGAGGCCATGGATAATCGTCGAAGAGTAGTCACTGAAGTTTAGAGTGTCACACAACTCTTGAATGGTCTCCATGGCAACTCTAAAACAGAAACAAACTTTCATGACTAAATACTGCATGCAGATGAACTGCAATTTGGATTTTGCAGCTGAAGTTGTGGAGCAAAGGTGTTTGTGTTGTGACAATGAAGGCAGCAGCCCCGCCCACCTCCTCAGGTCCACTGGGTTGTCTGGGAGGTCATACGCCTTCACTATCTGTGGCACCAGCAGATGCAGGTAGTCGTCCAGGTTGGCTCCACACATCTGCAGCGCCCTCAGCATCTGGGCAGGCAAACACAAGGAGAATCGCTACCTACCTCTCCCCTTCCCTCTCCTCCCCTTCCCTCTCCTCCCCTTCCCTCTCCTCCCCTTCCCTCTCCTCCCCTTCCCTCTCCTCCCCTTCCCTCTCCTCCCCTCCCCTCTCCCCTCTCCTCCACTCCCCCCTCTCCTCCACCTGACCCACCTTCTGAGTTGCCACCCGCTGTGGGCTCTTGTCTTGCAGGAACAGTCGCAGGACAGGGTGCACCAGGGAGGGAAAGTAGGCCTTCAGTTCATCCCCCATGGCAACCACTATCTGTTCCACTAATACAATGATGGTGTTCTGTAGGGGACTGTTTGGGTTCCAGAACTCCTGCAGGAGTGGTCATGTGACAGTCACATGAGAATCATGTGACACTTTCTCCTTCAGGTGTAGCTCTAGTGTCCCGCCTACCCAACACAAGTAGTGCACCGTCTCACCCTGATGACTGTGAATATCTCCGGCATGTAGCTCCTGGCGTGCTGTTTGATGATGGAGATGATATTTCCAAGCTGCTGGAACAGAAACTGCGCAAACCAGAGGCCAGGGAAGGGGCCAGAGGAGGAGGAAGGGGAGGGGCCAGGGGAGGGGCCAGGGGAGGAGGAAGGGGAAGGGGCCAGGGAAGGGGGAAGGGGAAGGAGCCAGGGGAGGGGGAAGGGGAGGGGGCAGGGGAGGGGAAAGGGGTGGGGCCAGGGGAGGGGGAAGGGGAGGGGCCAGGGAAGGGGCCAGGGGAGGGGCAAGAGGAGGGGGAATGGGAAGGAGCCAGGGGAGGGGCAAGAGGAGGGGCCAGGGAAGGGGCCAGGCGAGGGGCCAGAGGAGGGGCCAGGGGAGGGGAAAGGCAGGGAGGAGGGTGGGGGAAGGGAGGGGGATAAACACACTCTCCATGTTGTACGGACTGCGTTAGGTCCTAAGTACCACAAAACACCAGCACACACAAGTCCCTCAATAAGTACCACAAAACACCAGCACACACAAGTCCCTCAATAAGTACCACAAACACCAGCACACACAAGTCCCTCAATAAGTACCACAAACACCAGCACACACAAGTCCCTCAATAAGTACCACAAACACCAGCACACACAAGTCCCTCAATAAGTACCACAAAACACCAGCACACACAAGTCCCTCAATAAGTACCACAAAACACCAGCACACACAAGTCCCTCAATAAGTACCACAAAACACCAGCACACACAAGTCCCTCAATAAATGGTCACTTCACAACCAGACTAGAGTGGCACACCCTAATCCGCTCCCAAACGCACCTCCCTGAAGTTGGGGTCACATGTGCTGATTGCACTGAGGAAGGGAGGCATGATCTGGGAGAGGTAGGGGACGGACTTGATGCCCAGGCTCTTGAAGATGAAGGCCAGTGACTGGATGACCATGTGGTGGTGCTGGGAAAGAGACTGGTCCTTCAGGATACGCATCACCGCTGCCACGGCAACCATCGGGTAGAATTCGTCCAGGTTTCCACTCGCCAATGAGATCAGAGTCTCACTTGTTTCATCTTTAGCAGAGACCTTGGATCGATCAGTTGCCTCGGTAACCGGGCCCGCCCCCTTAACATTGCTGCTTCTCTGGTTTTGCTTGTGCTTGTAGGGGTCCAGAGCACCCAGAAAACCCAGAACACGAATCACCTGTGTGCAGACACATTCAACTCTAAGATGGCCAGCCTTAACTCAACAACTAACAACACAGAGGGGCCAGTGGGGTGTGGCACTAGAAAAACTCAGAGTGGTGGACACGACTTGATGGTGCATTTATTGGTGGCCCCACCTCCTTCCTCATGTCAGGGGCTGTCTCCGACTTGAGGAAGTTGAGAAGTGTGTCCAGCAGAGTGGGGTACTTCCGGTAGGGCTCCACAACACACCTGGAGTGAGATTGGCAATGAGAATGAATTCACAAAGAAAAATGGGACTGAGACTAGAAAGAAGAGAGAGGATTAAAATGAAAGCGGACAAATAAAAATGGTCTTCCCCTGTAGTCCCTCCCCTTCCTTCCCGCCCCTCCCCCTCACCCAGTGTACTCCACCATCTTGCCGAGGGTGTACAGTGCCACCGACCTCTTTGTGGCAGAGGAAGCATCCTACAGGACAAGAGGACAGACAAGGGCACCTCTCCTGACAGTCACCTCAGTGCAGTACAGTGCAAAAGGACAAGCACAACAACGACACATCTGCTGCATACTCCAACAACAAGTGATACTCAAACTTAGTGTCCTCTAATCTCATTGGATGCATGTCACATGATCATCACTTTACACCACAGTGGTGTCACTGTTCCATTTCATGAATAAATGTTTCAAATGAGGGTGTGCTACGTACATGGACATGAGAAACAATTTCAGATGATTGAGAAACTAACACTTAATAGCCCATCTTACTATGACTTCATACATGTGCCTATTATTATTATACCCTGCATTGTATGTATACATAAATGCTCACAATATAAACATATTCAAATCATATACAAAATCTACCAACGATATTGCTGGTAGACACAACAACACCAAGTCGGTTGAGGGTCTAGCAGGCCAGACACACCTGCAACATGTCAATGATGATGGTAAAGAGGTCGTCTGCATACATAGCCATCTCCGGTCCTGACACTTGGGCCAGCTCACCAACGGCAACCAGCACACTAGTCATCACAGGCGTGTTCCCACTTGACTCCTTCAGTTTGGGAATGAGGACCTGAAGCAAATGTGTGTGTATGACAAATAGCTAAGTTACACACGATCACATATTGCCATTACAACACAGTCACATCCACCTTCAAAATGGCTTCCTTGTAAGGTTTGACGAGGTTAGGTGCTTGAGATATGAGGTGGCAGAGGAGCTTGGCACTCTGCTCCTTGTTGCGTCCAATGCCGCTGTATTCAAGCTCTGTCAAGATCTGGATCAGCACTTTTCGGAGAGAGGGCATCACGAAGGCAGGGTTCAGGTCGCTAAGGCGACCAATGGTGGCAAGGGCTGCTTCCCGCACATAGAAGTTCTCATCATGTAGTGCTATGAATAACGTTGTGATGTTCTCGGGTTGTGCCAGGTGTGCATCAAACTTGGAGTCCAGGACAGTCAGCACACGAAGTCGAATGTCATCCTCTGGAGGGGAAGGATGGGAGGAGGAGAGTGGGGTAGGAGGTGTGGAGGAAGGGATGTGTGGGGTAAAAGGAGGAATTAAATTGAGGGAGGGGTGGAGTGGAGGGAAGTGTGAAGTGAAGTGAGGGGTGCAGGCAGGCGGGTGAGGCAAGTGAGAACATTAAACAGTGTGGACAGGCCTTCAGCTGCAGTATGCCACACACACACCTCACTCTCTCATGCTGTCAACCCCCTACCAAGTGCCCGCCTTGACTCACTCAACAGCCGTCTCACCTGGGTCAGTGATCCCCACAGTGAGGAGCTGAGTCAGCACGTCAGAGACAACCTGATTGGAGGCGGTGCTGATGACAGGGTAGGGAGCCCCCAGCAGCCCCACCTGCTGCAGCATGGGCACTAGGAGAGCAGCACAGGTCTTGACCGCTTCCATCCGTGTCTCCATGTCTGCCGATGTGAGGTAGTTCTGAGCACAGCTCACCACAAACTGCATTGGGGGGTGGCGGCCAAAGTTGAACGTGCCCAGGGTGCGGAGAGCTAGCGTCACCAAGGGAACATCAGTCTCCATGGTTACCAAACTGGAACCTGAAAGACATAAATGTGAAAGTACGACTGCACATTACTAGCTTCTGTGGATGGTGTAGTTAGGTGTGGTGAGGTGTGGTGTGGTGAGGTGAGGTGTGGTGAGGTGTGATGTGGTGTGGTGAGGTGTAGTGAGGTGTGGTGTAGTGAGGTGTGGTGTGGTGTGGTGTGGTGAGGTGTGGTGAGGTGTGATGTGGTGTGGTGTGGTGTGGTGAGGTGTGGTGATATGTGGTGTGCTGTGGCTTGGTTTGGTTGGGTGTGGTTTGGTTCAGTTGGTGTGGTGAGGTGTGGTTTAGTGTGTAGTATGGTGAGGTGTGGTGTGGTGTGGTGAGGTTTGGTGTGGTGAGGTGAGGTGTGGTGCAGTGCAGTGTGGTGTGATGTGGTGTGGTAAGGTGTGGGGTGGTGGGGTAAGTTGTGGTGTGGTAAGGTGTGGTGTGGTGTGGTATGATGTGTGATGTAGTGTGGTGTGGTGATATGTGGTGTGCTGTGGCTTGGTTTGGTGTGGTGTGATGTAGTGAGGTGTGGTGTGGTGAGGTGTGGTGTGGTGAGGTGTGGTGAGGTGTGGTGTAGTGAGGTGTGGTGTGGTGAGGTGAGGTGTGGTGCAGTGCAGTGTGGTGTGTCGTGGTGTGGTAAGGTGTGGGGTGGGGTGGTGGGGTAAGTTGTGGTGTGGTGAGGTGTGGTGAGATGTGGTGTGGTGAGTTGTGGTGTGGTGAGGTGTGATGTGGTGAGGTGTGGTGAGGTGTGGTGTGGTATGATGTGTGATGTAGTGTGGTGATATGTGGTGTGCTGTGGCTTGGTTTGGTGTGGTGTAGTGAGGTGTGGTGTGGTGAGGTGTGGTGAGGTGTGGTGTAGTGAGGTGTGGTGTGGTGAGGTGTGATGTGGTGAGGTGTGGTGAGGTGTGGTGATATGTGGTGTGCTGTGGCTTGGTTTGGTTTGGTTGTGTGAGGTTTGGTTCAGTTGGTGTTGTGAGGTGTGGTTTAGTGTGTAGTGTGGTGAGGTGTGGTATGGTGTGGTGTGGTGAGGTTTGGTGTGATGTTGTGTGCTGTGCTGTGGTGTGTGGGAGGTGGCTGCAGTGAGAGAGGAGGGCTAACCTGAGCTGGGTGTGGGCTTAGGAGCCCCTGGGTGTCTGAGGGGGTCATGCATAAGTATATGGGAGAGGATTCTCAGGACACCAGCTGCACAAGGGGGGGAGTGAGGGGGAATGAGGCGGAGTGAAGAGAGTAAAGGGGAGTAATGAGAGTGAAGCAGCTGATGAGGGCAAGGCTGGCATGGGCTCACTCTGTATCTCTGACTCCAGCTGCATCTCCTTGGCGATGGTCTCCAGGGCAGCAGTGAGACCGGGACTGAGTCCCAGCTGGAACATGGGGTCCAAGATGGACCTCAACTCATCCTTTATCCCTGCCCCCATAGAACGTGCCAGGAGGCTCACACAGGGGAATATGGACGGCTCAGATTGGCTGTAAGTTCGACTGGGGCGGCTACAAAGAGGAGAATACAGTGATTGGTACATGAGTGAAAGGCTGAGGTGTGTATGTGTGCTTGTGTGTGTGTGTATGTGTGTGTGTGTGTGTGTGTGTGTGTGTGTGTGTGTGCGTGTGTGTGTGTGTGTGTGTGTGTGTGTGTAAGTGTGTGTGTGTGTGTATGTGTGTGTGTGTGTGTGTGTGTGTGTGTGTGTGTGTGTGTAAGATGCTCACAGCAGCTGCTCACCCCTTCATAGCCGAGTTCTCCCTGCTGGTGGGTAGGCACTGGCGAATGGCATTCATGATGTCATTGAGGTAGGGGCGCACCTTGTCTTTGACCGCAAAGGAGACCAACCCTATTGCCTTGAAGCTGGCTGACTTTTCACGTTCCTAATAAGAAAGGGAGCAACACAGAGGTACTACAGAGAAGCACACAGCACAGAGACATTGTGTTGCAAAGGACCTTCTTTACTGAGCTGAGCAGGAACTGCATTGCATCTTTCAGGTAGCTGAGGGAGAACAGAAAGAGGTGGAGTGTGTGTGCATCCTTACAAACATTGTGTCCTAAAACTGGTGTATGCAGGGTGTGAGCCACATGTGACACCCACTGTTCGCCAAAGGTGTGACTGTCGAAGGCAGCAAGTCGCGGGAGGACTGTGAGTATGACCTGCTGAACGAGAGGGTTCCTGCTCGACCTGTACTTGAGTACTGTCACACAGATCTGCAGTGGCAGACAACAAAAAGAATGGTATCATTGACAAGGGACACATCACCGAACATACACAAACACACACATGCACACACACACACGCACACACACACACACACACACACACACACACACACGCACACATGCACACACACGCACACACACACACACACACACACATGCAGACACACACGCACACATGTACACACACGCACACATGTACACACACAGGCATGCACACACGCACGTACTAATGCACGCACGCACACACACACATGCACACCCTGCACCCACCTCTCCAAAGTGGCTGGCCACCAACTGCCGACACCCACAGCTGGAGCAGACCAGGCTGGGCATGGTCCTCGCACTGGGAGCAGTGCTCAGCAACAATGACTGCAGAATGGGTGGTTGCCATGGATACTTCTCCTCAGTAACAATATCCAGCTGGAAGACACTTGGCTCCTCCTCCTCTTCAGTCACTTCTGCTCGCAAGGTTTCATCACTGAAGGCACTGATGGAAACCAGTTCGTTGATGATCAGTAGTGATCCGTGGACACGGTCATCGCGGCCGAGGGTGGCACTCTTGTCTTTTGACGACCCATCTCCAAACCCCCTCAATGCCTCCTCGTAGGTTTGGTGATAGTAGTTGTGATTCAGTGACTCCTTGTTCTCACGGTCAGCCATCAGACGAAGACATGCCCTGAGGGCGAGCACAGCCCTCTCACGAATGATTGGCTGGAAGAGATAATGGTATTCGTAGTCAAGCACCAAGCAGGCTTATAGCTGGCTGTGTAGCTGGGGCAGTGTAGCATGTGTGCAGGTGACAACTGTCAAGCCTCTAACAGCCCATGGGCCTCTGTGCTCACCCTGGGGTCTCTTATTGCTCCATAGATGTTGTCAAAGAACTGCTGCACAGACTGGTAAAACAAAGTGGGCGAGTAAACCGCCAGCTCCCGCAGGACAAGGACCTAAAGTTAGGGAAGAGGAGGGGAGAGGAGAGAATGGGAAGGAAGAGTAGAATAGTAGAGGAGGAGAAGGAAGGGGGGAGGAGTAGGGGAGGAGAAGGAAGAAGAGAGACATACAATACACGAGAGACAGCAGTTTTGGACATCACACCAGCACACACCTCCCAGAAACAAAAGTAGTAACATCATATCTCCCGTCTACTCACAGCCTGCCCACTCACAGCCCACCCACTCAGAGCCCCGCCCACTCACAGCCCGCCCACTCACAGCCCCACCCACTCACAGCTGCATGCCTCTTGTGCTCGTGTTTCTCCTGACTGAGCCACTCCAGGGCACGGCGGACCTCAAACTCGACATACTCAGCCGTCAGAGCGCTCTCGGCTAGCGCCAGTCGCCCAATGGCCTTGGCCCCCATTTCCATGACGGCAATGTCAGAGTTGGGGAGGATGTTGCGAAGGTAGTTGGCAAACCGACTGACACGTGTCACGTTTCCGTCGTCCAGCCCAATGAGGCTCACTGCAGGCCACAGCACACAAGCAATAGTGGTTGCATACAGGTTTGTGCAGGCAACATGGTGCAACTCGACCATGCAGACTCATACAGGACCACTAACTCCACTTCATCCACCCTACCCTGCCCTCTCACCAATGGCCAGGATGGCCCCCTTCTTCTCATGCACTTCATTGCTGGACACGAGCTCGAAGATGCCCTGGTTGAGCTTGTCAAAGAAAGTGTTGTACTCCTCATTCCCTCCTTCCTGCAGCTCGGTGGTCACGTACCGTTTGAGCTCGCGGGCCGTACGCACACGCACGTCATCACTTCGACTCCTCAAACCACTGATGAATCGATCCATGACTCTACACGCTGTGGCACACAATGACAGCAGTTTAACGAAACACGACAGTAACACGGTGAGATGCAGAATCACTTGAACATCACATGTAGACTTACGGCTAACTGCACCAGGACCAGTCTACACAGTGCTACACGTGCATCAATCAACCGTGCACTCAGCGGGCCCACAGCGATCCCACTTTAGTATAGATTATCCGCCATAGGCATGCGTGTGCTCAGAAACGCGCAATTTAGCATCTACATTGGTCCGTGCCAGCAAAATGAACGCCGCGCACTACTTAGGACTGCGCGGGAACCTACACAGCGTGCGCCAGCACGTTCCTTTGAGTGCTACATACCCCTCCGTGCAGTACTTCCGGGCTCAGCCACTCCTCCAGACCGCCATTTTGTTGACGGTTGCGCAACTGTGTTGGAGGCGTCGATTATGACGTCATCCCACAAACCATCGTGTGTGCATGTGCTATCGCGTGCATTGAATCCAAATTATTCAGTCAACATGCTCATGTCAACCTGCTGTCATGTCCATCTCCTCCACTCATCACAGGTCAGGCACATCATTACGCCACATGCACAACACAACATCCACAGCCAACGGCTCTGGCTAGTGGGTCGGCAAAGAGTCATGCATTGAAAAAGCAGTTGAAGCAGTTGTTGTCACTTGAAGTTCTTGGAGAGTTACAGGGTTGCTCAAGTCCATGCCTGCAGTGGTCTGCGGCTGTGTGGTAAGTCCCACCATGCCAGAGGCGACACTGAGCAGCGTCTCAATCTGGGAGGCAGACATGTTCCCTGTGGTGGAGGCAGGGGAAACACCCATCAACACTGCCACAGCACACAACTACTGGCTACCCACAATGCTCGGCAAAGCACACACATTCCTTTATAACCCATTACAACCCTTTCTAGCATGCACGCACAGTAGACCCACAGTAGGTATGTATGTACGTATAGCATAGTGACGTGACCACGTCTCAAGTCAGTAAAGTTTCACCACCTACGGATCCATGCTCTTCGCCCCACCCACTCACCACTCCCCTCACCACACCTATCATCACACCACTCATTCACCACACCCCTCTGCCCCGTCCACTCACCACACCCCTCGGCCCCACCCACTCACCACACCCCTTGGCCCCACCCACTCACCACACCCCTCTGCCCCATCCACTCACCACACCCCTCTGCCCCGCCCACTCACCACACCCCTCTGCCCAACCCACTCACCACACTCCTCTGCCCCACCCACTCACCACACCCCTCTGCCCCAGCCACTCACCTAGACTGAGGAGTGCCTCCTGGAAGTGCACATTGCGGGAGGCATCCTGAAGGAGGGAGCGGACAGCGCTGTTGCCCGAGGTGGGCGGGTCCAGAACTGAGGGCATAGTCGGCAGGTTGAGGCTACTGCCAGGCAAATCCGTTGTCAAGGAAACAATGGGGGACATGTCATTGCTGATTACAACTTCTTCGGATGTGGGGATAGTTACCATGGAAACAATCTCTCCCAGGTCTCCGTCAATGACTGCTGCCATTTCCTTTGAAGTGGGTTGGTAGACCTCAGGAGCGCTGGCCACCTTGCGCTCTGCACGCATGTCGGCGAGCTCGAACTCCTCCACAGAATGGGAGCGGCAGTGCTCGGAGAACCGCATCAGATCGAGAAACACCTCACCACAAACCTTGCACTTATGCATCTTCTCCTTGCGATGGGCTTGGATGTGTGCACGGAGATAGTCACCTCGGGCATATCGACGACCACAAATGTGACATAAAAATGGCCGCTCTCCAGTGTGAATCCGCATGTGACGTCGCATGTGTGTGATACGAATGAACTTGCGGCCACATTTATCGCAGGAGAAGGGGCGGTCCGGTTCGGCATTCGGAGGGTAGCCGGATTCTTCTTCGTATTCCTCCTCAAAGTTGTCATCTGCAATGACTGTCTCCTCGACCTGAGCCACTGGCACACTACAGCTTTGGAGCACAACATCAGTAATTGTGGGTGCAGTGCCGGCGCTGCCATGGCTGCCCCGCCCCTCTGGCGATGCCACAGCCGCCAGCAGATGCAGATTGGACCCTTCTGATGGCTTTCCGCTCGCACTGGGCCTCTTTGTTCCAGGTGTGGATGGCGATGGTGTGCCGTGTGTTTTTCTCCGGTGCTTGTCAAGATGGGAGGCACGGGGGAACTCCTCCCCACAGCGGCGGCACTTGAAGACCTTCACCTCCTTGTGCAGCTGTGTGTGGCGATTGAGGTGGTCTGCTCGGAGAAAGCGCTTCCCACAGTACTGGCAGAGGAACCGCTTGTCCGGTGGGTCGGGGTGAGTGAGGAGGTGGTCCTGAAACTGGTGGAGGAGGGAGAAGCATGCTCGGCACTCGGGGCAGATGTAGGCCGAGGAGTGTTCGGTGGGGAGTGATGAATTCAAGACAGTTGTCCCTGGAGACTCCACCTCGGCCTGAGTGGTGAAGGTGGTGAGGTAAGGAGTAGTATCTCCTCTTGGTAGCACATCAGAGGGAGTCTCTTCGTCGGCCCAGAGCTTGAAGGTGTCTGAAGGAGGCTGACTGTAGTAGCCAAGAAGTTTTTGGAGGAAGGAATGTGGAGGCAGCAGTGTGGCAGCCTGCAGCAGGGGGTCCTGGCCGACGAGAGGACTAGTGGACACCAGCAGTGCCAGCTCAGGAGCGTGCCTCTCCACCATAGGGCTGCTCTGGACTTCCTCCTCCTGGAGCTGACCCTGCTCTTCCACAATTTCAACCAGCTCCTCTGCACGAGGGATCTCATCAACATTGAAGGTCTCCACGGCAGGCATGACATCATTCAACGGGGTATCCCCGCCCACAATTACTTCCTGTTCAACTACCTCGTGGTGGACCACCTCTTGCGAAAGGTTCACCACCTCCCCACCCAGCGAGGCTGGAAAAGCCACTGAGAGTGAGTCCACCTCCTGCGCCCCCTCCTCTATACTCCCGCCGGCTGCCGGCCCGTTGTACTCCACAGTGATCTGGCATGGCTTAGCTGCGTCATCGGCCAAGGTGGAGGCCGGGGCGGGTGAGAACACAATTGGGTTTTGTGTGACGAGGAAGGGCGGGTCCCGAACTTCAGGAGGGGATTTCCCTCTCACCTGTGCCACTACTTTGTCAAGTATATCTGACAGACCTGCGGACAAACAGTGTCATAGTGAATGACAGTGAGTGACACTGCCATATTAGGGAATTGTCACAGACGGGCAGACACTACCACAGCCACTCACTCTGCTGCCTTGCCGCCCTCCGCAGCCCGACCCCGAACCTCAACTTGCTCACTGTCCGTTTGTAGGCTTTACGAGGCATCTGTCGTCCACGAAGGAACTCTCTCAATGCGAAGTGATAGTAAACACGCCTCGTACCCCACTACTGGACAATGCAGCGCCGCCAGTACAGCGAGCAGCGGATATGACCTGAGCGGGAGACCTGATCACAGCCTTGAAAGTACTTCGATGCCCGAAAAGGGTGACACTTGGTCTAAGGCGAAGATGCGCCCTAAAAGACAGATTCAACGGCTTCTTCAGGCAACGCTGGAGCGAATTGGGCCGCTCTCCTCCCGCCTCCCGGTCGGGAGGATAACCCAAGGATAATTTCCTGGTCGAAATTCCCAAGAGGAGAACTCGGCTCTCTTCCTCAGAATGCGCGCACGTGAGGGGGCGGGACCAAGAGGATTGGATGATGTCAACTGACGTCATATTACACATGCACGCTGAGACATGGGCTAATACAAAACCAACCACTACAATTCGTGTGCTCCATATTACATAAAACGGAGGGGACACTGTTGTACAAACACACTGGTCGCCATTCAGTCAAAGTGTGCTGATAAAAAGGCTCAAAACTTTGTTGCAACAATTCTGCATCTCTAAGAAAGACTGGTCGAGCGGCTCATGTGAGTCCCTCTGAGCGCTTGATGGCATCCAGCTGTGCCTGTATCTTGAGGGCAGGGCCCAGCATGAGGCCGAGGTACTTGACCATGTGCTCCTCTTGGATCAACTGCAGAGCCTTCCCATCGACCAAGTGCTCCATAAATCGCTCCTGGTACGTCTCGTAGCCGAGGTCTCTCAGAAAGGCACACACATCATCTAGAGACCACATCTCCATTGGCAGGCCCTGGGGGTGCGAGTAGGTGCTTTCCCCTGGGGAAGGGGCTGCACAGGACAAAGTAACGTCAAAGGAGTTCAGGTGATGGCATGAGGGGTGGTTGGAACTGCGTGCCAGTCAGCCACTGGAGCCACAGCATGGTGGTTAGGAGAACCGACTCCACCAACTGAGCACATAGCCCCTATTCATAGTGTGTGTCGTTCTGCAGACTGGTTGCACTACTCACGTAATATCCTTTTGGAAGAGGGAGCCACGTCATGGGCAACAGCCTTCTTCCTCTTGCCCTTCACCTGCAAAAGAAGGACACACAACTTGTTAAAGTGGCCTCACGGTTGGCTGCAAAACTGCAGGTTGAGGCAATCCATGGGAATGATTGTTTGGACCAAGGGAATTACAGTGGATGTCTGCATTTCATGACATCGCCAGCTAAAAATCAGTTCTAATGGCTCTAGCAGTGTCATGTGTATTCCCAATTCCCGACATTTCCCAACCAGCCCCAACAGTGATTACAACAGCCGCCATGTATGGTCCAGGTGAACTGTGGTGGGCGTGTCAGTGGGTGTGGGGGTGTGGAGGGGGGGAGGACTCACAGGAGGGACAGACGCTGGTGAGACTGGGGAGGGGGAGGGGCCAGAGGTGGGTGTGGTTGGACCAGCTGAGGTGGGTGTGTATGCAGCCATTCGCTGGCGCAGAGACAGCTGCAGGATGCACCATGAAACAACACACTAAAAAGGATAAGCTGCAGTCATGTGACTATCATGTGACCACTAAACCTGTACAGTCATGTGACTATCATGTGATCACTAAACCTGTACAGTCATGTGACTATCATGTGATCACTAAACCTGTACAGTCATGCGACTATCATGTGACAACTAAACTGTACAGTCATGTGACTATCATGTGATCACTAAACCTGTAGTCATGTGACTATCATGTGACAACTAAACCTGTACAGTCATGTGACTATCATGTGATCACTAAACCTGTACAGTCATGTGACTATCATGTGACAACTAAACCTGCACAGTCATGTGACTATCATGTGATCACTAAACCTGTACAGTCATGTGACTATCATGTGACAACTGAACCTGTACAGTCATGTGACTATCATGTGATCACTGAACCTGTACAGTTATGTGACTATCGTGATCACTGAACCTGTAGTCATGTGACTATCATGTGACCACTGAACCTGTAGTCATGTGACTATCATGTGACCACTGAACCTGTAGTCATGTGACTATCATGTGACCACTGAACTTGTGCAGTTATCACGACTAACCTGTTCTTTGCTCACTGTCTGCCCTTTCTGCCGTGCTCCTGCTTTGGGGCCAAAGGAGCGGTAGCGTCTCGCTGCGCTATAGCGCTTGCAGCAGGTGATGGAGCAGAATCGTCGCGAGGGGGGCACAAATTCACTTGCTGCTCTTTGCACACCACAGCACTCACACGACTTGATCTCACTCAGCACATCAGAGTCGTCTGCATGTACACACACACAGACACACCCTGAGAGCTGGCTGGCTGTGCAAGTATGCACAGAAACACACACACACATACACACACACACACACACACACACACACACACACACACACACACACACACACACACACACACACACACACACACACACACACGATACAAGCATGCACGCAATGCAGGAGATGACACTGGCACGTGCAGCCTGCTTCCTTCTGCTCAGAGCAGCAAGTAGAGACAGGCACACCTACACACGCACACGTAGCGCACCACACAAGGGAGGTGGCACGCTTGCAAGGAGACAACCCGTCAGTGGGTGCGCGCGCCACCCCACCGTCCGCATGCCGCAGGCCCGGGGTGCCTCTTGGCGGGCTGCACGTGTGCACGCTCACCTCCCGCCTTGTCCGACCCTGGGGAGTGCTTAGAGCTCTTTCCGTATTCGTCTGGCACAAACGTTGGTGGCTTCTTCTGCGAACGAACGAAGGAGAAAGACACTGCGCGTGGGTGTGATGTGTGGATTGCTTCGCTACCTCTCAGCTGCACAGCGCGCGGGGCAAAAGAGACTGCTTGTGATGCAGACCGCGTGATCTTACCGAGTGAGATGTTCTGTTCTCTTCTAGGACAAACCCGTCAACGACGCTCATAGCCCGGTCGCCTTCCTGATCTTGCTCGACAATCGACACACTCTCTTGCGCCATAAGAGAACAGGTTTGACTCACAGTTCCATTATGATCAGGTGAGTATGGGGATGAGAACAAAATGGCTACTGGACGCTTGCTATCAAATCAAGCAAAAGAAGGTAGTTTTTGTCTGCAGAAGCATACCTAATGAGTTTGCAGTGCATACGTTTTGCCCCTTTGTTACAGCGGCCAGATTCATTAGATTAGGTGGCTTTCGAATGCGCTGCAATTCTCAGTTCGCTCAGAGGGCGGCAGAGGAGGAGGCGCACGCCGCGAGTACGCTACACTTGTGGAAGAGGCTGGTGAGGGCTGGCAGCGGTAGGGTCTCTATGATGCATTGAATTCATGTATTGTCTGCCTTGCCAGTGTCTTCTCTCCATCACCCTCCCTTCTCCCCTCCCTCCGTCCCATTCTTCCTTCCCCTCCCTTCGCTCTGTTCTTTGTCTCTCCCTATCTTCACTTTGCCCTTTCTCATTGCTCAGTCCCTGTTTGTGTGCATTCCCGTTGTGAGCTATCTGACATGGAAGAAACTGTATGGTCAGCTGAGAATCACAGTCACATGACAATCACATGATAGTCACATGACCACACCCACATGCACCAATGCTCCTATGTATGCAGTGGAGAGGGAACATTTGGAGAAGCTTGAGTATCACCCCTGGTCTCACCTCCGCATCAGGAATAAGGTGTGTTCCCCATACTTCTGCCAGTTTCTCAGCCATCCAAAGTTTATCCCTTCCTCTCCTCCATACCCCCTTCCTACCCCTCCCTCCTTCCGTCCCTCCCCAGCCCTTCCCCTGGGGTGATGGAGACCTCTCTCTCCTGCACAACCCAAAGACAAACCCAGTTCCTCCCAAGGAAGAGTCGTCAGAGGAAGCTGAAGAGGAGCGTGTGGTCAGTACAGCTTACTGCACACACACATGAATGAGTGGAGTGTGACCACCCGTTCTGCCACGACTGGTAGAGCTGTTGTACTACCACACCCTCCTCCCCACAGCACCCCTTGACGCAGTTCATTGCTGACTACATGATGGAGGACCGGGACAAGAGGGACCAGCTACGGTGGGACCACCTGGCGTACATGCAGAGGAGGAAGGAAGAGTAGTATCCTATAATTAATGAAAGGGGGAAGGACCAGTCACATATCACAGCAGTACTGTGTGCTGTGTTACACACACACACACACACACACACACACACACACACACACACACCAGGCAGGTCCAGGGCTTTGCTAAGGTGCCATACCCTTGCTAGCTGCCTGTTTACGGTGCCTACAGTGACCTGTTGCCGCAAGTGTTCTGTGTGGCCCTTGACCAAGCTAAGTCTTGCTCGCCAGAAGCGAATCAGAGGGGAGCACCGCCCCCCTCCACTCTTCCCACATGACTTCATAGCAGAGATTAGGCAGCGGAGGTCTGAACCGCGCGTCTCAGGAATCGACTACTAGTTGACATGGACACCTAATACTCACAACGGATGTCCCTGTGTATGTAACTGTTCGTTGTGTAGGTCTTGTGTGTATGTACACCTAAGCAATACAGAAACAGTACTAGTGTGTGCAGTACTGGACTATATTGGATGTATAATTAACAGTATTGAGGACATTACCGGCTCACCCCAGAGGTCATGAGGTCAATGAGTGCAGTGGGAAAATTTTGAAGTGTTTCACCTGTGGTCAAGAGAGGTCTAGTAAGCTCGAGATGGTCCTGATGTGGTCAGTTGAGTGCATACGGGTCACTCCAGTTCACTGCACACTGCTCTACAAGTGGCCTCGATCCCCCCCCCCAGCTACTCACACTGCAGCTGCGTGCACAGAAGTCCCAGACAACTGTCTGTGATGGTGTGAAATGAAGCCAAGCTGTGGTCACATGGACCAATCAAAAGCATCAGTGGTGGTGTTCACGTGATTGGTCTGCAGGTATATAATTCGCATGCCATGCAGCAGCAGAATCCCATGCATTTCATGCAAACACCAGACCACCTCTTCATCCAGCACGCACATTAGCAAAGCCAAGGCAGATATAGTCCACTCCACACGAGACCGCAGGAGTTAGTGAGTCCAATTGGCATGCACACACACTTTCCTTGGGCACAGTGAGTGTTAGTGCTGAAATACACATACAGAGACACACTAGACACAGACTACGTACAACATTGCTCTAAGTATGAAATTAGGTTCATAACAGGTACAATCAATCAAAACAGACTATGAATACGGTTATCATTCCAAGCAGACAGTTGACCGTTGTAGTAGCTAGGAGAAAAATAGCTTTTGAACAGGAATTTAGTTCCAGACCTTCAGGAGACTGTCCCAAGACCCAGTTGCAACGGCGAACCCGTCTCGGGTAATTCCAAGACAACTGATGCGGTTGTCATGGCCAGTTAGAATACCTACACACACAGAGCACAGCACAGACACACACAGGGCACCGTCAACACCGCATCAATACAGCACAGTCACACACAGGACACCGTCAGCTCACTGTGCAGTGACAGAGAGACAAGTGTGACAAGGGAGCATGATGTACCAGGAGGTGTACACTGAGTCCATTGACAGACAATTAACTCACTCTCCACTCCAATACACACCCTAGCTCATTGTGGACACACTCATCAACAGCTTTATCAACAGCCTCTGCCACATCTGCCCCTCCTCCACATTGCCATGACAACAGACTCCACCCCCTGTCTCACCTGCTCTCTCCCCCTTGAGTGTGTCCCACACATAGCAGTTGTAGTCGTCGTAACCAGCCAGCAGGAGCCGCCCAGACAGGGAGAACCCAACACTAGTGATACCCGAAGAGATGAGCTCATATGTGTACGTCAGCAGCTCCTGGGGGGGGGGGGGGGGGGGAGGGGAGTTGCAATGCAGTCACGGTACAGTGGGGTAGCATGTGTACAGAAAATGGCCATCATCCCCAAAAGTCTGGCCTGCTAGCCCCTCTACCCACTTCAGGCCAAAGTCTGGCCTGCTAGCCCCTCTACCCACTCCAGGAGGAGTGCCCAGCTGGCTTCACTGAGTAGAGGTTTATGGCTTATGCAAAACAGCTAACTTTCAGGACTCATCAATTGCACACACAAATGTCAGAGTGTGCACAAACCACATACGTACACGACAATAAACACATCCCTCCTTACCCGAGTGTAGTGATGGCTGCTTCTAAAGCAGCTGCTAGACGCGAGACAAAGGGTAAGCAAACAGACCAACTCTAGTGCATATACAGAGAGAACATTCAGATATATCTTGCGAAATCTCAAACCCTCCATGAAAAAGGTCACAGACAGCGGCCAGCAACTAAGTGCTGCTAAATAGATTGTTGATGTCTGTGTAAACTCCTGACATCACCACAATTGATGCCCTTATGGGAAATCAGCCAAGTGTACTTCCAGCATCAAGGGAGTCCTCTCCTGATCTTTGCAGCTCCTTCCTAACACTTCTGCCCTTCAATTTCAACTGTCGGGTCATACATATTTAATTACCGCTACTAGGGCTTCTGGTTGTTGGTTCAACGTCTGCCTACACTTCACAACAATTACACACTAACAAATGACTCATTCGCTTTCTTTGCCAATGATTGAATGCTATAATTCCACATACATTCACCTCTAATTGAATATGAGGGCACAATAACCATGTACCATCAACAAATTCATTATCAACTCCGCCCACTATACACAAACCACTGTGCAAGCCGCATTGTCTGTGGTCTGGAGGGGCTAGCCGACCAGACCACACCACAAGCTGCTCTGCCAGCTCAGTGGCTACAGTCCACACTGCCAGCATGCACAACCTGGATTTTAGGTACTCCTCAAATGACACTACTTTACCACCTGCTGTGGGTCACCCCACCCCTCACCTGCCCCGCCCCCTCACCTGATCAGAGCGGATGTCAAATAGGCGGCAAGATGCATCGTCAGAGCCGGTTGCAAAGGCGTTCCCATTTGGGAAGAACTGAAGGGACGGGAGAGATCAGCAGTGGTACACCGACTTGTAGCGAGACAGTGGTCCTCAGTCTGCTTGAGTGGCACCAGGGACTGCCTCTGCTAGCAAAACATCTCACAGTCCAATGTGTGCATACGTGTGTGTGGTGTGACAGTTGTTCCGCAGGTGCATGTGCATGGGTGTGTGTGGTGTGACAGTTGTTCCACAGGTGCATGAGCATGCGTGTGTGTGGTGTGACAGTTGTTCCGCAGGTGCATGTGCATGGATGTGTGTGGTGTGACAGTTGTTCCGCAGGTGCATGTGCATGTGTGTGTGTGGTACAACAGTTGTTCCACAGGTGCATGTGCATGCGTGTGTGTGGTACAACAGTTGTTCCGCAGGTGCATGTGCATGCGTGTGTGTGGTGTGACAGTTGTTCCGCAGGTGCTGCTGACAAAGGCACTCACAGCAACAGCGTTTATGTCCTGGTCGTGTCCAGTGAACGTCTGCTGGCACTGTCCCACACGGATATCCCACAGCTGGAAGAGGGAGGGGGGTAGGCTGTTCACATCACCGTTCAGTCACCCTCACCACACCCCTCACAGCACTCCTATCACACTTTTCACCCTCCCAGCACTTCACTCTTCGCCCTGTAACTACACCTCTCAGCACTCCATCACACCCCTCACAATCCCACCCCTCCCACCTTAGCAGTGGCATCACAGGCTCCTGACACAAAGAGGTTGTTGTTGTCTGGTGCCAGGGAGATGCTCATCACATCACCAGTGTGGCCAAGGAAGGTGGACTCCAACTGGCCAGTCTCGATGTTCCACAGTGCGCTGGAAGGGGGAAGGGAAGGAAGGAGGACATTTGGAGGCGTTCTCAAGCCTGCCCGGGTACCGTGGACCTCTTTGCTCCACCCCAGTCCGGCCCACTATGTGTTGACACGTCGACCCACTTTCAGTATCAGCTTACACTACAGCATTCAAGCGTGCACACAGCTAGCTGGGCCAGGAGGTGAGCACCCTCCCGTACACAAACGGAAAATGGGAGCGCTGACACGATGAAAACAGTGACCCAGCAATTACTCATGTGCTGTAGTATGTGCTGTGTGTTTACATGTGTGTGTGTGCGCGTGTGTGTTTACTGACCAGGTCATATCACCGGAGCTTGTCAGTATCTTGCTGTCGTCAAGGAAACGGCAACACGATAGGTATCCTGTGTGTCCCTGCAGCTCTTTGGTCACTCGCACGTTCCCCTCCCGCGTGCGGAGGCTGTAGATGGAGCAGATGTTGTCCAGACCACCTGATCACAGGGAGAGAGGGGGAGGGAGAGGGGAGGGAGGGAGTGGGAGAGAGGGAGTGGGAGAGAGGGGAGGTAGACATGCATATGCTGACCTGAGTGCAACAAGGACCTAGTGAAAGCTGCTAGATGCGTAATGGTGCCGAACAATTTGTAACACACGTTTTGTGAGAGGCATGACAACTCACCACATGCTACGAAGTTGCCAGTAGGTGAGTAGGCACATGTCATGACCCAGCTGGAGCGCAGGGGGATGGCGTGCACCTTGTTGGTCGTGTACGCATCCCAAACGATCAGCTTGCCATCCTGGGAGGCTGAGACCAGTTGCCTACAGGGGGTGGAGACTGTATCAGCCACTGCACACAGTGTCTCTTGGCACACAGCAGCAGCCACTCCACACACGATGCCCTCACACCATGCCCCAACGCTGCTACATTCAGTAATAGTCCAAACATAAACACTCAAGCACCACTCATAGTGAAGGAGCAGGCTAGCAGGCCTAGGACCCTGAAGCCAGTCACCCCCCAGAAGCAAACGCCCACCTTGAGTCATTAGCCCAGTGCATTGCATAGATCTTGGCAAGATGACCACGGAGGATCTTTCTAGCTCGAAAGCTGACTCTGTTGACTGGGTCCACAGACTGGGCAGCCTGAGTTGGTGGAGCAGCAGGGATGAGGAGGGCAGCAGGGTGAGGAGGACAGCGGTAGGCATTAGTTACGCACAGTACACAGCGCACTTTCATGTCATTGGCTCCAATTTATAATTATCCACTTCAAACGCCATTACTTTATGTATCACTGGTTCGTTTGTCATCTTGTCATGTTGCGAGTCCAGTCGAACCGCCCCCACTTCTGGAGGGCCCAACCTCATCACATTGCACTAACCAACATGGCCATCTTAATGTGCCGTCAGATAGCACATTAGCACTTTCACAGCCATGCCAGACAAATACACTCGCATGCCCACACCAATACACAACTGCCCGAAGACGTAGCCATCGAATACTGCCAAACAGTGTATTCCGTGTGACAATACACACACACAAACATGACCACTTGTACACACACGCACACACAAACATGTATGCAAGCACACACTTTGCGGCTGGAAGGAAGATGTACAAATTAAAAATACTTGAACACTCTCCAACAATGCACCCCTTGCAATAACAAAACACAAACCACACACTATTCCCAACTACCCAGGCGACCCGTCCTTCATCCCCACCCCTTCCCCACCTGGACCAAGGAGGTGTCCTTAGCTGCCATTCTGAGGTCCTGCATGGAAAGAAACAAACCTCCAGTAGCCGCCAGAGCGCACACGGCAGGCAACAATACGAACACTAACAACCCATTCCTGTCGCAACATTTGCCACAACAGTCTCTTTACATCGCCCCTCTTGCGAGCAGTTGGCGCGCCTATAGACGCCATTGTAAAGCCGGCGACTCCGAACCCGAATTAGCTCGCACCACGTACACACCACCACCCAAGCCACCACGTACACACTGACTAGATCACCATCGCATACGACGTGTGTCCTCCTCGAAAAAGGAGGGTGGAAGAAATGTGGCTGGATTTCTTTCTCAATGCACTTTGCTCCAAGCACCACAGACACTGCACCAAAGGCTACAATCGGACTAACACAATCTTCTTTAGTGGAGAACCAGGCCTAGTTTGCCACTCAAGAAGATCCATTCATTCATGCATTCGCCCGCCATTACCTTGATCTTCTTGCGGAGTTCCTCCGCCTCTTGACGCAGCGACTGCAGTTCCATCTCTGTCCTCGGCACTGGGTCAGTCGTGGGAGAAGGAGTCAACGGGGTGTCACTGCCGCGCCTTTCCTTGCCAGCCACGCACAAAAGAAGAGCCCGCAAGGTCGCCTGGTCCGAGCGGAATGTGGGAGGCGACTAATTGCCTCCAAATAAGGCATCTACCTTGAGCGGGCATGTGACGGAATTCTAAACATAGAATCTTCTATTTATGGTAACAAAATACGCGCGCGCGTGCAACAAACGATGCAAAAAGGAAGTTAAAATATCTAAAAGAGTTCGTCTAACTAGTTCATCAGATTCTAATCCTCGCCTACGCCTCTCGTATCCACCCCATTCACTTTTGGCCCTCTTTCCCTTCATCCTTTGAGTCGCCAGCTGCATCCTTCTTGCCAGAGCGCTCAAGGAACTCCTGCCCTTCCTGAGAGTTTGGAGAGCAATAACACAGGGCCCAAGTGGACTAACAGCTCCATATGGCCGGACGCCTACACCCCCCCTCACCGCACCTTTGCTGTAACGGCCATGGTACCTTCCTTCTTCATGGCTGCCTTTTTGGCAGGCTTCTTCGGGGAGGGGGTGGTCCTAGCAGGGGATATTCCTTTGGTCTGGGACCTGGTGCGACCCAGCGACTGCCCTTCCAAGATGGCCGCTGCATCCTGGGGGGAGTGTGACACACTATATGATTTGCCAACCCCAACCCCACCCACCCACAGAGCACTAGGTTACAAGTGAAGTCTTCTCAGCTGGCTGTTGCATGAGCAGAAAAGGGTTCTAGTATACCGGCTAGAAAGAGGCTGAACGCACTGCACCTCATAGCAAGATTTTTATCTCGTTTCTAGTTGGTATAGAAGAACCCTTTAGAGAGCACTAGGTTATTCACATGATCACTGTCCAGTGCCCATCTTCACCTAGTCCACACCAACACTGGAAGCTGCATTAACACTAGGAGGAGAGAGTTGTTTTGTGTATCTACACTCAAGCAGCTGAATGGATTAAATTGGCTAGGGTAACCTACCAAACAATCCTATACACAACACACGGAAACACGAGTCGCTTTCTTTAATTGAAGGTAATGCCGGAGCACAACTGAGGAAGGACACTGTCACGTGTCTTCACCACATCTGCATCAGGATGTGCTCATTTGGGCACATGGAGGCAATGGACCGTACATCTTTGCCACTCCAGCCTGTCCTCTGTCTGTCATTAGGACACCAATCTAGTGGTACAAGTGTCTTGTTCAGGTCCATTCAGAATCAATTTAGAATTCGTCCAGAGACGCATCACTTGTACAGACTTCTTTACAGTGTTTACACTTGCGACTGGATTAGATAGGACAGCTTCAAACTGCATCAAACCTATGAACCTCCAGCTTAGCTTGTTAAGTGTTAATTGGATTCCATCTGCTGGTGTAAATGGGCCTAAGAGCCCCCTTATCCCACAATACCAAACTCCTCACATGCAGCCCTGTACCCCACCTGTGTGGTGGCCTGCGTGGTCTTGGTCCGCTTCATGTGGGGCGACTTGCGAGGACTGCTCTTCTCGCCACGAGTCTTGCCTAGCTTCTCATCGCCGAGCAGCTCTGCTCTTTCCTGCATACACAGGAGGGCCGGATCAGCACACACTCACACACCACCAGACCATAGGAGGACCACCCAGTCTCACTACTTCAGCAAGTCACCTGGGCAGTGGCAGCCATTGTTGTAGTGCGAGACACTTTTGGCTTCGGAGGTGCCTCTTCCTCCTGTATCTCATCCAGCTTCTTCTGCATCCCTCGGGTCTTTGCATCATCGTCCGGCTTGTTCCCAGCGCGCTCAAGAAAAGCCCCTCCTTCCTGCAAATGGAGACAACCATCTTGCTACAACACTTGCACATCCTAACACACGGATAAATACATTCAAACGGACGCAACCCATGTAGGCTGAAGACACGGCTGCATGCACAAGTGCCATGCATCTCTTGTAGTGTGTGTTCGCTCAGCACTCAGCAAGGTCGCTGTTGGAGCTGTCTTGCATCTCTGGAGCTACTGCATGACAGCACAGGAGCTGAAGGTGCAGTGCGAGCAAGCGCAACTCCCACCTCATTCAGATTCGAAGGAGATGAACGCATAAAGAGACACGGTAGCAAAGGCGAGACATGAAAGGGTGTGAAAATGGCGGCTATCGCAAGCTGACCTGTGCCGTCACCTCCATGGTGGTGTCTCGTTTGAGTCCAGCAGGTGCTGTGCCGTCAGACATGGTGCAAGGCTGTCCCTCAAAACTTGGCAGACACGCGGCTAGCGAATGATTGAGCGTGCACTAGACACCTCACAAAGCCTACACACCAATATACGGGCCAACTTGTAGATATCCGGAAAGAATCCAACATTGTTAACGGAAACTAACGTTAGCTAACGCATATATACGTCAAAATGGCTGCGAGATTCATCTCTGCTGTGCGGGTGTTCCAGAAGCGCACCTTGATCCATCGACAAGGTTACTGGATAGTGAAACAGCCTAGATCGAATTTAACGTGCAGTTATTCCATCGTGGGTGCACAGTGGAACTCCTACAGGCTTCACTGTCCCAGCGCCAGCAGTCACCAGACGCTGCTGTGAGTGGACTGCCCGGTCCTTCCACCCGTCCTGACTTGCGCTAGAATTGCAGCTCCTAGTGCGTGTGGCAGCATGGGACCTGACGCACTAGCCATGCGCACTGCGTGTATAGAACTGTGTGTGTGTGTGTGTGTGTGTGTGTGTGTGTGTGTGCGTGTGTGTGTGTGTGTGTGTGTGTGTGTGTGTGTGTGTGTGTGTGTGTGTGTGTGTGTGTGTGTGTGTGTGTGTGTGTGTGTGTGCATGTGTGTGTGTGTGTGTGTGTGTGTGCGTGTGTGTGTATGTGTGTGTGTGTGTGCATGTGTGTGTGTGTGTGTGTGTGTGTGTGTGCATGTGTGTGTGTTGTGTGTGTGTGTGTGTTGTGTGTGTGTGTACATGTGTGTGTGTGTGTGTGTGTGTGTGTGTGTGTGTGTGTGTGTGTGTGTGTGCATGTGTGTGTGTACTGATCAATTGTTAACATAGTATATAAATGCCCCCCCTGCACAGTTCACCTGTGGCAGTCGTCCATCCGAAGGCACGCTACTCCACTGCCGGAGGGGGAGGACCAGGGGGGTTCATGTCCCGCCTGGCCCGACAGCTGATGTGGGCGGGCATTGCCCTGGGACTATCGGCGGCCGCTCTCCTCTATGTGAGTGAGAGGCCGTAGTTATTGCAGGGGAGTGTAGTGCTGGGGGGGTGTAGTGCTGGGGTGTAGTGCTGGGGGGTGCAGTGCTGGGGGCGCGTGGAGCTGGGGGTGTAGTGCTGGGGGAGTGTAGTGCTGGGGGAGTGTAGTACTGGGGGGTGTAGTGCTGGGCTGTAGTGCTGGGGGGTGTAGTGCTGGGAGGGTGTAGTGCTGGGGGTGTAGTGCTGGGGGAGTGTAGTGCTGGGGTGTAGTGCTGGGAGGGTGTAGTGCTGGGGTGTAGTGCTGGGAGGGTGTAGTGCTGGGAGGGTGTAGTGCTGGGGTGTACTTCACTGTACCCTGTGCAGTGGAGGTGTGTGGTGCCGAGAGTGCATTGTATGCAGTCTTGCACTGTGTACACCCTGTGTGGGGTGGTGTTGACTGGCGGTATATATGCCCGTATTGTCCAGGTCTACTCCAAGCTAGCTGAAGGTGTGGAGCGGATGTCGTGGTTGCAGCGTTACCTCCCCTCCTCCATGGCTCAGGGAATCTCAGACCGACTAGCTGGTGCTTCTCAGTGGGCCAGACGGCTGTCTGGGGAGAAGGGAGCATCACAGAGCAGCCAGGTTTGTGGAGGACACCACTACAAACAACTTTTCACACTTGTCCCTTCTCTCCCTACTCCACACCCCTCCCTGCCCTCCCTGCTCTGCCCCATCCCTCATCTCCACACCCCTCCCTACTCCCCTCCCTACTCCACACCCCTCCCTCCCCTCCCTCCTATTCAGGACAGCGAGAGGGCTACCTATCGGAGATCAGAGGTCGGTCCCGGTGCTCGTGAGAGGAGACTGGAGAAGGACAACAGTGCCCTGCAGGTCAGAGGTCCCAGCGTGACACAGCACAGCACTGCCTCTTCTCCCACCTCATGTTCTCACACTGCCACCTCATGTTCTCACGCTGCACTGCAGTCCAAAGTGGAGGAGCAGGAGCGCCAGATTAGTGCGCTGAGGGATGCCCTCAAGAAGAGACCTTCTGGAGCTGATGGCAGTGTACCTAAGGTAGCACCACCCCTAGCACAGCAGCACTCACATCTAACCTCCCCTCCCCTCCCCTCCCCTTCCCTCTATCTCCCCTCTCTCTCCCTTTCTCTCCCCTCTCTCCTCTCTCTCCCCTCCCCTCCCCTCCCCTTCCCTCTATCTCCCCTCTCTCTCCCTTTCTCTCCCCTCTCTCCTCTCTCTCCCCTCCCCTCCCCCCTCCCCTCCCCTCCCCTCCCCTCCCCCCTCCCCAGTCCCTTATCGAGATGTACTCTGACATTCTAGCCCTCCTGTCTGAGTTTGATGCTCAGTCCAAGACTGGCAAGTTTGTGGACCAGCTACCAAAGGTCGTTGTCGTCGGTGACCAGAGTGCAGGAAAGACTAGCGTGCTGGAAATGGTTGCAAATGCAAGAATCTTTCCGCGGTACACACGCACGCACACACACACACACACAGACAATTTCTAGGTTCTGTTTGTACAGACACAGATAGGTAGGGAATGACGCTGTATACACAAGCTCCCCTCCCCCCCCCCCCCCCCCCAGAGGAGGTGGTGAGATGATGACGCGAGCCCCTGTAGTGGTCACTCTGATGGATGCCCCTCAGCATGTGGCGGAGTTCCGAGATGGGGGCGGGACTGTGTACCAACTGGACCAGGAGAGCGAGGTGTGCCACCACCACTGGAGCACGCTCCTCACACCTCCTGTAATGCAAAATGCTAAGATGGTGCCCTAGGCCTCCACTCCCCTCTCCTCCCTCTCCTTCCCTCCTCCCCCTTCCCTTCCACTCCCCTCCACTCCCCTCCCCCACTAGCTCAAGTCACTACGGAAAGAGATTGAGGCTCGAATGTTGCGCAGTGTGAAGCAGCAAGGTGGCACAGTGAGCAGTGAAGCTGTCTTCCTCACCGTCCGAGGGCCGCATCTTAAGAGGATGGTCCTGGTGGACCTGCCTGGAGTGATAAGTGTGAGTGGGCGGGGTCATCAGTGGGAGTGGGTGGGGTCATCAGTGGGAGTGGGTGGGGTCATCAGTGGGAGTGGGTGAGGTCATCAGTGGGAGTGGGTGGGGTCATCAGTGGGAGTGGGAGGAGTCATCAGTGGGAATGGGCGGGGTCATCAGTGGGAGTGGGTGGAGTCATCAGTGTGAGTAGGTGGGGTCATGAGTGTGGGCGGGGTCATCAGTAAGTGGTGCACTGTGGTGAGTTGCAAGACCATGCACCACCAGATCCTCCCAAAACCTATCTCCTACTCCCGCAGACGGTCACCTCTGGGATGGCTGCTGACACGAGAGAGAGCATCGTCAGGATGTGCAAGTGAGTGGGTGGCAGTCAATAGACACGTACGTATTACCTAGTAATCTCCCCCTCCCCCTCCCTCTCCCCTCTGCCCCTCCCCCTCCCTCTCCCCTCTGCCCCTCACCCACCCTCTCCCCTCTGCCCCTCCCCCTCCCTCTCCCCTCTCCCCTCTGCCCCTCACCCACCCACCCCTCTAGGAGGTACATGCAGAACCCAAACTCCATCATCATGTGCATTCAAGGTTAGTGTGTTTGCTCACCGGGCTTCTCACAAAGGTCACATGACTCTCCCCCACTCCAGATGGCTCCCTGGACGCAGAGCGTAGTATTGTAACAGACGTGGTGAGGGAGGTCAACCCAGATGGACGTCGCACCATATTTGTCCTCACCAAGGTGGACCTCGCAGAGAAGTCGGGGATCAGATCAGAACGGGTGCGCCAGCCAACACTCACAGCCACAGCCACAACACGGCTATTGCTCCTTCCCTCACATCCTCCCCTCACTTGCCTTCCCTCCCCTCACTTGCCTTCCCTCCCTCACACCTTCCCTCACTTGCCTTCCCTCCCTCGCATCCTCCACTCCACTCGCATCCCTCCCTTCGCTCCCTCACCCTCCCTCACCCTCCCTGTCCTCTGTCACACCCTCCCTCCTCTCCTGGTTCAGGTCCGTTCCATCCTGGAGGGGACGCTCTTCCCTATGAAGGCAATGGGCTACTTTGCGGTTGTGACTGGTTCAGGAAACAACAACGAGTCAATCCCCGCCATCCAGAGGTTTGAGAAGGACTACTTCTCACGGTCCAAGATGTTCCAGTGCGTGGTCTGTGAAGGTTTGACCCACTAGTAATGCATATGACTGTCATGTGATTATCTCCATGGCAACAGGAGTGGCATGCTGATGGAGAACCAGCTCGGCACACGTAATATGGTCAAGGCTGTTACAGAGGAGTTCTGGCGGATGGTCCAGGCCTCCATCCATGACCAGACACTCAAGTTCAAGGGTGCATTGCCAGCACACACAAACACCACACACACCACACACACACACCACACACACACACACACACACACGCACATCGTCTCCTGCTGGCCCTGCAGCCCTCCGCTACCGCCTGGAGGCAGAGTGGCGCAACAAGTTCCCTGGGGAGCGTGTCCTAGACCGCAGTGACCTCTTTGAAGTGGAGCGGGCCAGCCTGCTGAGGGAGGTGGCCAGTCTCGTGCTCATACGGCCGGCACAGTGGTCGGGGGAGGGAAGGGGGCATGGTCGGGGGGAGGGAAGGGGGCATGGTTGGGGGAGGGAAGGGGGCGTGGTCGGGGGAGGGAAGGGGGCGTGGTCGGGGGAGGGAAGGGGGCGTGGTTGGGGGGAGAGAAGGGAGCATGGCTAGTGTGTGTGTACGTGTGTGTCTGTGTTTGTGCTGTGTGTGCTTTGTGCTTTGTGTGTGTGTGTGTCAGTACATATTAAATGTGTTGGCGTCTCTGTCTGTCTTTGCTGTGATGTAGGGAGGAGATGTTCTACGAGTGCTTGTGGCGCAAGATGGCTCCACATGCCCTGGAGACCATCCTCATGGAAGCATCCCAGGCTGAGTAAGAGGGCGGGGCAGGGAGTGTGGGGGTGAGGCAAGCAGTGGGCGCCCGTGCTTGAGTCCCTCTCCTGTGTGTGTGTCTGTGTGTGTGTGTGTGTGTGTGTGTTGTGTCTGTGTGTGTGTCTGTGTGTGTGTCTGTGTGTCTGTGTGTGTGCTGGTGTACTGCTGTGCAGGGACTTTAGCACTGAGGTGGACATTGCCCTCCGCAAGTGGGCTGAGGACGAGGGCCGGTTGGCGCAGCTCTGCACGACTGCTGCCCAGGAGAGCGTGCTGGAGGTCCTGCGGAGCAAGATCGAAGTGAGGGGAGGGGCACAGGGGAGGGGAGGGGGCACAGTGCCAGTCCAGACACATGAGTCCGTATGCGTTTGGAGTACTAATAACTGCTCCCCCTGCCCACCTCCTCTAGTACTAATGACTCCTCCCCCTGCCCACCTCCTCTAGTACTAATGACTCCTCCCCCTGCCCACCTCCTCTAGTACTAATGACTCCTCCCCCTGCCCACCTCCTCTAGTACTAATGACTCCTCCCCCTGCCCACCTCCTCTAGTACTAATGACTCCTCCCCCTGCCCACCTCCTCTAGTACTAATGACTCCTCCCCCTGCCCACCTCCTCTAGTACTAATGACTCCTCCCCCTGCCCACCTCCTCTAGTACTAATGACTCCTCCCCCTGCCCACCTCCTCTAGTACTAATGACTCCTCCCCCTGCCCACCTCCTCTAGTACTGATGACTCCTCCCCCTGCCCACCTCCTCTAGTACTAATGACTCCTCCCCCTGCCCACCTCCTCTAGTACTAATGACTCCTCCCCCTGCCCACCCCTGCAGTACTAATGACCCCGCCCCCTCCTCACCCCTGCAGGCGACTAAGGGTGGTCCATTCCATGACCTCAGTCAGGGCATGAGGAGATACGTGGAGGACCAGTGCAGGGAGCTACACCAGTGGAGTCCGGACAACACTGACCAGCTGGTGAGGGGGAGGGAGGAGAGAGGGGAGGGGAGGGGAGGGATGGTGAAGGAGGGGAGGGGAGGGAGAGGAGGAGGTTGATGAGTTTAGAATGGTGTGTACTGTCTCCTGCCATAGTGTAGGTGGGTGGGTGACACGCCCCTCCTCCCCTCCCCCCTCATCTCTAGAGATCAGTCCAGATCACTACACTGGAGGACAAAGATGTCCGGGACGAGGAGGAGTGGTCCAGAGCGGCGACTTTCCTCATCTCATCCCTCCAGGACCAAGTGAAGAGCGGTGTGTTGCCATGGTGAATAAGGGGCACAGTGCAGTAGCCGACAGCGACAACACTTGTGTCTGTCTGTTCGTCCGTCCATCCGTCTGCAGCTGAGGAGGGTCTGAAGATCCTAACAGGCCCCAGCTCACTACACGAGCGTTGGGTGCAGTGGCAGTCCAGCACACAACGACAGGACAACAATCAACTCCTGGCGAGCGAACTGGGGAAGTTCCTCACTGCAGAGCCCGTGAGGGGGAGGGGCGGGGAGGGACAGATGGTCATGGGTGGTAGTGGAGGTGGTGGTCCAGCTGCTGTGTACATGCTTGCTCTGTTCTTTCTTCCATTCCCTTCACACTCACACTCACACTCAACATATGTACACCCTCGCCCTCACTCCTCACCCTCACAGGACCACAGCAGTGTCCTTGCAGCCGAGGAGGTGTTGACAGTGCAAAGAGTCCTCAAGACCAAAGGGCACACCTTCTCTGATGAGCAGGTAGGGATGGAAGGGAGGGGAGGGTGAAGAGGGGGGGGGAGGGGCGAGTTGGAAAGATCAAGGGAAGATAGTCTGCATGTGGCACATCACGTGTGGCACGTCACCTGTGGCACGTCACCTGTGGCACGTCACCTGTGGCACGTCACCTGTGGCACGTCACCTGTGGCATGTGAGGTGCTGACAACCCATCCCATCCCTGAACTCTTAGCTCTAAAAGCATCCTCCCAAGGCATCTAATGTCTCTGTGTGTTAATCCAATTTAGCTGAATGGGTTGGTTGTGTGTGTGTCTGCGCAGAAGCCACATCAGGGACATTCGCATAGCTGGGGCACTCGTAATGAGGTGTCACTGTGCGTCTGTGTGTGTGTGTGTGTGTGTGTGTGTGTGTGTGTGTGTGTGTGTGTGTGTGTGTGTGTGTGTGTGTGTGTGTGTGTGTGTGTGTGTGTGTGTGTGTGTGGTGTGTGTTTTACACATGCATGTGTACAAGAGCTGTGGCCCTCCACACTGATGCCCCTCCCACCTCCACACTGATGCCCCTCCCACCTCCACACTGATGCCCCTCCCACCTCCACACTGATGCCCCTCCCACCTCCACACTGATGCCCCTCCCACCTCCACACTGATGCCCCTCCCCCCTCCACACTGATGCCCCTCCCACCTCCACACTGATGCCCCTCCCACCTCCACACTGATGCCCTTCCCACCTCCACGCTGATGCCCCTCCCACCTCCACACTGATGCCCCTCCTACCTTCAGGTAGCCCTGGTGTGGTCCCACCTGTTTAAGGTCCACTTCCTCAAGGAAGCCCTCAGAAAAGCCAACGACTGCCGAAGGGCATTCTACCTGAGGCAACACGACCCCCAGGTGATGCAAGGGTTGCTAGGGATGGGGATTGACTAGCTGAAAGAATTAGTTGTCTAGGCAACCAAAAGTTGTTAGTTACCCTAATCTGTACTGTTATGATAGCAAATAGCAGTGCAAGGCCAGCAGTCTCTCGCTTACACCTCCGCTTTCCATCTTCCACGCCCCCTGCCACGCCCCCAGAGGTTCTCCTGCCCACAGGTGGTGTACATGTGGCGGCTGCAGCAGCTTATGAAACGGTGCGCTCACACACTGCGAGTGCAACTGATGGACTATGAAGGTGAGGGGAAGGGGGAGGGGGGGAGGGGAGGGAGGTGGAGGAGGGAGGGAGAGGGGGGTAGGGAGGGGTAGGGGTAGGTCCTTGAGTGAATCTGCTGTGTGTGCACAGTACACCCCATTGTACCTCGCCTTTGTCTGTTGTGCACAGAGTGGGTAGTGTCATCATGTTCCCTCTCCGTGTGCCAAGGCCCTGCCACTAACTGCATGCACACCAGAAGCATGCCTGCACTGGTCTCTTGTACTCCACCAGCACAAGTGGACCTCGTGCCATCCTCCTCACTCCTTCCCTCCCCTCCTCCCTCCCCTCTCCCCTGCTTCCCCTCCCCTCCCCCTCCCTCTCCCCTCCCCCTCCCTCACCACTCCCCTCCCTCACCACTCCCCCCTCCCAGTGCGGCAGTTGGAGCTCCAGGTCAAGTCAATCCTGGACAGCATCACGCACGACGAGGTGACCAAGAAGCAGCTCATCACAGGAGTGGCTGTGGAGAAGGCTGAGCAGCTGAGTGAGTTTAGCCCCGCCCACCCAATGAGGCGTGACCAGAGGCCAGTGTCAGGTTGATTGCCCTCTTGGCCAGCCGAGACGAAGCGAGACAAATGACTGTGTTTGAAGGGGACTAGTACCTTGTGTGAGATGAGACAAGAAATGAGATAAGGAGACAATGATCTGATAGGGGCTCATTGCTGCATTATCGATAAGTAGCGAAGTGATCTTGAGCATACATACTTGTACCGTTGACAAAGCCCTATGTGCCCGAAACGTCCTGCAATCAGTTGTTAATGATTGAATTTGCTACGTATGTACGTTAGTGCTAAAGATCAATTCGCTAATTATGTGGAGGCAAGCGTTTAGGGGGAGGTTTGCTGTGGGTGTGCAGTAAGGCAGGGTATTTGTCCCTAAAGGCGCTGTTCAGTTGTGAACCATAGGAGCCAAACCAAGCCAGTGACCACACAACTGACTGTGTTTAGATGACGTTGTATGGTCTCCATGTGGTGGCCACTTGTAAAGCAGACGTAGCATTAACCTGCCCATTGTGTGTGTGTGTGTGTGAGAGAGAGAGAAGGGAGGGGAGGGGGAGAGAGGGAGAGAGGAGGGCAGGGTGGGGGAGAGGGGGAAGGGGGGAGAGGGGGAGAGGAGTGATAACTTCATTTTTGTGAGCTGATCACCTGACTTGGTGTGAGCTTCTGGGATGTTAAGTGTGATGTGTACAGAATACTGAAGCCAGACGCTGCACAGTGGCTGGCTAGGTCAGCCATGCTGTTCAGAGGATTCAAGGATGTGGGTGTGCGTGCACACGTGTATGTGTGTCTCCGCATGTGTGTACATTTGTGTGTTGTGACATGTGCATGTGTTAAGGTGTACATACGTGGATGTAGTGTGTGCATTTGTATGTGAGAGATAAGATCTTGGTCGCCTCCCCAGTGAGTGACTAGTTTGTGTAGTGTCAGGCAGTCTGCGCCTAACCATGTAGGGCGCACATGAGCACACCACACAGTTTCCTGCCGCCTCCCCCTTCTCCCCCTTCTCCTCCCTCTCCCTTCATCCCTTCACCACTGGCTGCACAGAGCAAGTGCGTGTGATACAGGAAAGACTGGAGGCGTTCCAGACAGCCCTCAAGAAAGAGAAGAGTGACCTTTAGTCTTTGCGCGAACTTCTTCACGCGTTTCCCCTCTTCACTCGTCACCTCTCTGTCTCCTGTGGTTCAAGTACATGCGTGCGTCTTCAATGTGACTGCCGCGACGCGAGAGTACCGCGAAGTGGTGGTGTTTATATAGTCAATCTAATTATATGTGTTAATTATATTCATTGCCGGCATGTAGACCAGCCAGATCCGTACACACGCGGTGATCGATTCAAAGCCCTTCCTTCTGTTGTCTGGACATTTGAGCCGCCGGACTGACAAGACCCTCACAGGCTGCCCCCAACGAACGGACGTAACAGACGCTCGACCATTGGATTGAAGCGATTGTACCTCGACTCCCTGGCGCGGCGGTCAGAGCTGAGAGAGGATAGGCGAGCGAGTCCACCGCGCACTCCTTCCCGGCACCCACACTCCTGTGTCCCCAGCCAGATCCACCAACCGTAGCTCTACTGTTGGGACAGGCCTTGTGTAGGCTGACCGACTGTTGCACGTATTCCAAGTGCGTGCGTACGCGATCACTGGCTGTTCACTGCCCTCGCGTGCAGGTTCAAATTCCTGGTTACTTCTTGTACGTAGGAGCAGAGAGACGAGCGCTTAGTTCTTCGCCATGCAGGTACGCGTGTTCACTTGGGACAGTAGGGGATGGGTGGGGATGAAGTTAGAACTAATGAGCCGCCATTTTATTTCATGTGTCTTCGTCTTGTCAGAGCGTTCAGGGCAGCAGTGGCCCGGGAGGCTATAAGATGACGGTATTGGACGCCTGCGATCGTATCAAGGAGGAGTTTGTCTCCTTGCAGACTGACTACCGCAAGTGAGTGTGCGTGCATGTGTGTGTATGCATGCTGCCGTGTTAGCTACACACATGGTGTTGTACTTTCCTTGTGTGTTGCTCTTGTTAAGCCTGTTAGATGTGTTTGTACGAGTGTAATGTATGTGTGTGCGTGTATATAGCTGTGTGTGTGTGTGTGTGTGTGTGTGTGTGTGTGTGTGTGTGTGTGTGTGTGTGTGTGTGTGTGTGTGTGTGCTGCACGGTCTGTAGCTGACTGAATAATTGGTATTCATATTTCGTTAATGGAATTCATTGTTGCAGGGTGTAGGGGCTAACCACAAACTAAAAGCTCAGGATGTACTGCTCATGAATACAATTAGTAGTATAAGCATGTTTGCATAGGACATTCCTGTGTGCAAATTTATACATGAAGGTATGAGGTTATATGTGTATGGGCTGCTTACAAGTCTGTGTATACTAGTCTATATACCTACTCCCTGGGAGAGTGCCTATATAAACATGTAGCATTCCTGGGAGAATGTTTACATAATCACATGCCTGGCTTTGTGTACTGGTCATTCTGGATAGGAAAAAATACTACTTTTTGAGCTAATAATATATTCATGGAAGGTAACTGACCTTCAGTGGGTGCGGGTTGGGGAAAGAAGATGTACGTACATATAGTGATGATGTATATAGAAGCATGTGTGTGGTGTGTGCTTGTGTCATCATCGAGCAACTTCTGATACAAATTGCAAATGGAACTGATGTAACTGAATGTTGTACCTGTTCCCGTGACCTTTCTACGCCACACACTGCTGCATGCTCAAGCTGAGCTTTGGTATTGTGTACACACACGGTCGGGTCCTTAACTGGACTGTACCTGCATTGCCCTGGCCATACTGTGCATGTTTGGCCTCTATGCATTTTTGGCCGTGTTAAGTGTACTCCATGTTGCTCTGCCTTGATCCATGCACGGCCCATCAAGTCTCCAGTACTGGGGTTTGGGTGCATGATTGCTGACATGTGAAGGTGATAGGGTGTGTTGAGGTGTGTTGGGGTGCTGAACGATGCATGTGTGTGCTGAGGTGCTGAACGATGCATGTGTGTGCTGAGGTGCTGAGTGCACTTCAACGTGGTGGCTAGTCTGCACTGTCCAATGCTCCCCACTGTACCCTCCCCTCCCACTGTACCCTCCCCTCCCACTGTACCCTCCCCTCCCACTGTACCCCCTCCCCACTGTACCCCCTCCCCACTGTACCCCCTCCCCACTGTCCCCTCCCCACTGTACCCCCTCCCCACTGTACCCTCCCCACTGTACCCCCTCCCCACTGTACCCCCTCCCCACTGTACCCTCCCCACTGTACCCCCTCCCCACTGTACCCCCTCCCCACTGTACCCCCTCCCCACTGTACCCCCTCCCCACTGTACCCCCCCCCCCACTGTACCCCCTCCCCACTGTACCCCCTCCCCACTGTACCCTCCCCACTGTACCCCCTCCCCACTGTACCCCCTCCCCACTGTACCCCCTCCCCACTGTACCCTCCCCACTGTACCCCCTCCCCACTGTACCCCCTCCCCACTGTACCCCCTCCCCACTGTACCCCCTCCCCACTGTACCCTCCCCTCCCCACTGTACCCCCTCCCCACTGTACCCCCCCCACTGTACCCCCTCCCCACTGTACCCTCCCCACTGTACCCCCTCCCCACTGTACCCCCTCCCCACTGTACCCCCTCCCCACTGTACCCTCCCCACTGTACCCCCCCCCACTGTACCCCCTCCCCACTGTACCCCCTCCCCACTGTACCCCCATCCACTGTACCCCCCCACTGTCCCCTCCCCACTGTACCCCCTCCCCACTGTCCCCTCCCCACTGTACCCCCTTCCCACTGTACCCCCTACCCTCCCCACTGCACCCCCTCAGTCTGAAGATGGAGTATGATAAACTGGTTGGAGAGAAAGCAGATATACAGAGGCACTCTATTATGGTGAGAGGGGAAGGGTGGACGTGTGTGTGAGAAAGTGCAGGAGTGTGCTAGTGTGTGTGCTAGTGTGTGTGTGCGTATATGTGTGTGTGTGTGTGTGCGTATGTGTGTGTGTGTGTGTGTGTGTGCGTGTGTGTGTGTGTGTGTGTGTGCGTGTGTGTGCGCGTGTGTGTGTGCGTGTGTGTGTGTGCGTGCACACAACGGGCAATTGTCACTGCGACATACACTGGGATATTCCACACTTGCTAAGACAGCTTCCTTCCTGTACAGAGACTTATGTAACTACTGATAAAGAGTGAATTGCATCACTGATTGTACCAGGGCCCTGTGTCTTGTCCCCTCGCACCTTGCTCACTGATTGTACCAGGGCCCTGTGTCTTGTCCCCTCGCACCTTGCTCACTGATTGTACCAGGGTCCTGTGTCTTGTCCCCTCGCACCTTGCTCACTACAATCACTCGTGTACTGGTACAGTAGTGGACCAGTGGAGACTCACTTGAAGACCACTGGCATATGTCACGAGCCATGGCAGTCTCTGCTGGACAAGTACTTCAACCACTGAGTGATTGCCTTGTGCAATATGCAGATGAGACAAGAAACACTGAAACAAACGACTGTGCCAGCTGAGGTTGCCCATTGCGGCAGCCTCAGCTGGTCTACCAGGAGTGCAGGAGTGCAGTATCAGTGTGTTACTCTGAGTGTGCTTCAACTTCCATCACACAGTGTCCTTCAACATGTCCTTCCTCTCGGTGTCCCTCCCCTTGCCCCTTCCCTTGCCCCTCCCCTGCCCCTCCCCCTGCCCCTCCCCCTGCACAGTACTACGAGATGTCCAACTGCCTGAATGTGGAAATGCACAAACAAGCTGAGATTGCAAAACGCCTAAATGCCATTTGCTTACAAATCATCCCTTTCCTCTCACAAGAGGTGAGCGCTGCCAAGAAGGGTGGGCGCGGGATATGGTGTGCTTGAACCTTCCCCGCCCACCTCTGCAGCACCAGCAGCAGGTGGGTGCGGCTCTGGAGCGAGCCAAGAACGTCACGCCCCCAGAGGTACAAGCCCTACTTCAGGTGATTAAATCCTTCTTGTCTTGTGTGATTCCAGGTGTGCTCCAATTAACATATTGCCCATCATATTGAATGGTACTGTGGAATCGTGTCTGACCAATATTCCACTTGGTGGTGACCAATGGGCTGTGACCTGCTCATGCACTGCCATCGATGCTGCCCCATCACGTGTGTTTGTACAGGCGTAACAAGTTTGGGTTTGTGTCGGCATAGCAACATAGCGGGTGCTTGATGGTTGATGTTGCTCACTGCTGTGGTTGTGTGTGTGAGTCAACATTCCCATAACCACCCTGCCACTCTCCTCCTGGAGCCCTGTGTCAACAGATCATGCCCTGCATGCCAGGGTACAAGGCTGTTGTTGTAGGCGATGTTTGCACAGACCCCAAGCAGCCCTGGAATGCACTTGCAGCTGTTTTTACCTTATATGGGCATGCATAATAAAGGTATTAATATCACTTGGTAGCCACGCCCACAAAATGGTTGCTATTTTGTGTGTGCAGTTTCTGGCTGTGTTTGCATACATACACGCACTGGAACCTCTCTATTAAGGGACACTCTGAATAATCTTTATCAGGACTGTCTGCTGTCCCAACCACATAGAGCTGTGTACAAATCTACCTCTGAATTAGAGACACCTCTCTATACAGGACAGCCAGCTGGGTCCCAGTTGTGTCCTCTATAGAGAAGTTCCACTTTATTGTCACTTGTCTGTCTCCCTCTGCAGTCCAATCCTCCAGCGTTCCCACAACTGCCCAACATGCCCTCTGGGATGTTTCCCGCTTTGTTTCCCATCCTACCCCAGTCCAACGAAGCAACAGGGGACCACAGTGAGGTGTGCTGCACACCCTCCACTCAGCTGCGGGCGGGGGGGTATCACGGTCCCTCTCCCATCCCCTCCCCTCCCACAGCAGCCCCACCCCCAAGAGATATCTCCCCCAGGGCAAGGGGAGAGTGGCCGCAAACGGTCCAGGGAGGACCCAGCCGAGGACAGTGAGGCAGAGTCAGTCGAGCTGAAAGTGGATGACGAAGATGAGTCACTCCCCCCCAGCCCAGCCGCCTCGTCCGGCGGGCAGCCGTCTAGACTTAAGGTGGAGCGACCAGGCACACCCAACTCATCTCGCAGTGGGGGATCAAGTAGTGTAAGTGGGAGGGGAAGAGAGGAGTGGGAGGGGGAGAAGAGTGGGAGGGGAGGAGAGGAGTGGGACAGGGAGAAGAGTGGAAGGGGAGGAGAGGAGTGGGACGGGGAGAAGAGTGGAAGGGGAGGAGAGGAGTGGGACGGGGAGAAGAGTGGGAGGGGAGGAGAGGAGTGGGACAGGGAGAAGAGTGGAAGGGGAGGAGAGGAGTGGGACGGGGAGAAGAGTGAGAGGGGAGGGGAGGAGTGGGACGGGGAGAAGAGTGGGAGGGGAGGAGAGGAGTGGGACGGGGAGAAGAGTGAGAGGGGAGGAGAGGAGTAGGACGGGGAGAAGAGTGGGAGAGGAGGAGAAGGGAGGGACGGGGAGAAGAGTGGGAGGGGAGGAGAAGGGAGGGACGGGGAGAAGAGTGGGAGGGGAGGAGAAGGGAGGGAAGTGAGGATAGGAATGGGAAGGGGAGGGAGTCTGTTAAGCCGGAACTCTTCCCTCATTGTAACACTCGCAGGAGAAGCCAGCGTTGATCCCCAACGGTGTTGTGCCCGCTAGCAGTGCAGGGGCTGTCAATGGCCCCACATTGTCTGGCCCCATGGCCGTGCCCGGGATGCGACCCGTGTTGAGTGAGTGCATACACTTGTCACTGCTGTCACTGTGTCCTGTGTAGTCACAGCGTCATAACTGTCACAGTGTCAAGCATGTGTACGTATGTACGTACGTATATAAGTTGTCACAGTGTCACTGCTGTCACTGTGTCAAGCATGTGTACGTACGTATATAAGTTGTCACAGTGTCACTGCTGTCACTGTGTCAAGCATGTGTACGTACGTATATAAGTTGTCACAGTGTCATGCTGTTGCTTGCTGTCCTCACTGTGTAAGTTGCATTGCGGTGTGCAAGTGAGGAAGAGTGCAATGGGGAGAGAACAAGAGATTATTTGTTGATTCTCTCTTCCATGTAGCTTTTCCGTTGCCAGTCCCGCCCACCTCGTCAATACCCGGGGCATTCCACCCAGGGTTCCCCCTGCCCCACATGGCCAGGTGAGAAGGCTGTGCGGTCACCTGGAGTGACGGTCTCCAACGCACTTGGTACTTTGTGTGTGATCTGTCTGAGCAATCTTGTGAGATATGTCTTCTCGTTTGTACAGTCCTAACGACATGCACCGTGTGGGGCTGCAACCATTTGTTGCTGGACCCGCCCCCTCTGCCCTTACACGACAAGCTGTTAATGGAAGCCCGTATGTTCAGGACTGAGGGTGCATTTTGGGGGTTGGGCTGAATGGTGCCTAAGGGGGAGGAGGTGGGGCTGAATAGTGACTGAGGGGGAGGGGGCGATGACTGAGGGGGTGGGGCTGAATGGTGACTGAGGGGGTGGAGGTGGGGCTGAATGGTGCCTAAGGGGGAGGAGGTGGGGCTGAATGGTGACTGAGGGGGAGGGGGCAATGACTGAGGGGGTGGGGCTGAATGGTGACTGAGGGGGTAGAGTGCATATACGTCACCTCTGCTTACTGCCCTGTAGGCGGGCTTCTACTAATGAAAGGGATCGCCCCTCAACAAGTGGCCCTGGACTGCCTCAGCAACTGAAGCAGTTGTGCACCCTTGTCCATGATGAGGTCGTCTGTGCAGTTGCCCTTAGCAACCCAGTCAAGCACATCTACACAGGTGGAAAGGTAATACAGGCACACGTTCTCCAAAGAAGCCTACACTGCGTGGGGGTCTGCACTGCATGGGAGGGTCTGCACTGCGTGGGGAGGGTCTGCACTGCGTGGGGAGGGTCTGCACTGCGTGGGGAGGGTCTGCACTGCGTGGGGAGGGTCTGCACTGCGTGGGGAGGGTCTGCACTGCGTGGGAGGGTCTGCACTGCGTGGGAGGGTCTGCACTGCATGGGGAGGGTCTGCACTGCGTGGGGAGGGTCTGCACTGCATGGGAGGGTCTGCACTGCGTGGGAGGGTCTGCACTGCGTGGGAGGGTCTGCACTGCGTGGGAGGGTCTGCACTGCATGGGGAGGGTCTGCACTGCGTGGGAGGGTCCGCACTGCGTGGGGAGGGTCTGCACTGCGTGGGAGGGTCCGCTTTCAAGAGTGGATACAGTGTGACTTGTGTGCAGTCTACTCAACTAACATGTCTGTCTGTCTGTCTGCGCACAGGGATGTGTGAAGGTGTGGGAAGCCGGCCAAGGGCTGGTGTGTAAGCCAGTGTACCAGCTGGACTGCCTCTCAGAGAACTACATCCGCTCCTGCAAGCTGCTGCCAGACGGCAAGTCCTTGGTGGTCGGGGGAGAGGCGGACTCTCTCTTCATTTGGGACCTAGCAGCAGTGAGTTGACATTCACATCTCTTGTGCAGAGTGGGTGCTGCCCCGCCCACCACCTAACCCCTCCCCCTGTCCCGCCCACAGTCCACTCCCCGGATGAAGGCGCAGCTCCCCTTCTCTGCTCATGCATGCTATGCTCTTGCTGTGAGCCCGGACTCAAAGGTGTGCTTCAGTTGCTATAGCGACGGCAATATCGGTGTGTGGGACCTGCATAACCAGAAAATGGTCAGGTGAGTCTAGCTGTCAGTGCGTGCGTGTGTGCGTGCGTGCGTGCATGCATGCGTGTGTGTGTGTGAAGGGGAGAGAGCCACAGTTGTTACTGACCTAAGACCCATCCACAACACATCAATGTCCCCCCACCCCTCAGGCTCTTTGAAGGCCACAGCGATGGAGCCAGTTGTGTAGACATCTCACCAGACGGCCAGCGTCTGTGGACAGGAAGTCTAGACAGCTCGGTGCGGTGCTGGGACCTGGCAGAGGGCAGACAGGTCCAGCAGGTTGACTTCACCTCACAGATCTTCTCCCTTGGCTACTGCCCCAAGGGAGACTGGCTGGCCGTAGGGTGAGTAGAGGCCCTCCCTGCCCTTTGCTGTGCTGGTGCTTTGGAGGGGGTTGTGTCTTGGAGGCTCATTGCTACGTTGTGACAACTGGGAAATAGATCTTGATGAGCATATACTTACATAGCAGAATCAATCACTCAATAGTGATAGAATAGCATTTGTACAGTACGTACCGTTGATGTAATCGCACAGGTTGGGTAATACTGTTTTGTTGCTTGTGTGTGTCCGTGTGACGGTGTCCGTCTTGGTCCGTGCAGAATGGAGAACCGACTGGTAGAGGTGCTCCACGTTAACAAGCCGGAGAAGTACCGTCTTCGCTGCCACGAGTCCTGTGTGCTCTCCCTCAAATTTGCCCACAGCGGCAAGTGGTTTCTCACCACTGGCAAGGACAACTTCATCAACGCACTGGTCACGCCCTACGGGGGCCGCCTCTTCCAGGTACATGATACTCTACACAGTGGTAGCAGTGCCGGCTAGGAGGGCACTGGAGGGCTAGCAGCTGTGCTCAGGCAGACCCTACTTATTGCAGTGCGCACACACACACACAGATACACACACACACACCTTTCCTGTCCTGTCCTGTACATCCACTGCATACAACAGTCGTGCAATCCTCACTTGAGGAAACAAAGAGTATGTGACTATACGCATTTGCACACACACACACACACACACACACACACACACACACACACACACACACACACACACACACACACACACACACACACACACACACACACACACACACACACACACACACACACACACACACACACACACACACACACACACCACACACACACACACACACAACCACACGCCACACACACACACACACACACACCACACCACACACACATGCACACGTCTACACACACTTGCCCTGTGCTCCCCCCCATTTAGGGTGAGGAAAGCAGTTCAGTGCTGAGCTGTGACCTGTCCATGGATGACAAGTTCCTTGTCACAGGGTCAGGTGACAGGAAAGCCACACTCTATAACATTCTCTTTTAATGGTGAGAAAGCTGCAAGGCAGCCATCTTGCTGTTGTCATGGTAACTGTTGTATGTCTCCTCTCTGTAGAATCTCCCTGTCCATTTTGACCTTTGAGAAGAACCCCACAATTTGTCACTGGTACACGCCCACTTGTTAAGGCTTCTCCAATTATTGCAGTATCTCTTTTTACCCAACAAACACAGACATGTTCCGACAGCATGCTCACACACACACACACACACACACACACACACACACACACACACACACACCTCACTCCTGCGAACCCCAATCGCTACTTACGTATCTCCTCCACTCTCCACCAACCACTAGTTCACCACTTTTCAACCTCTTGCAGTGCATGTTGCACGGTTTAGCACATGATCCGAGTCACCCGGTGAAACGAGTAGCATTCAATGCTTGCTACCTTAGCAGTCAGTGGCATGGCCTACAGGAAGGGGCTGCATGGGGCGTGTGGCTGTGGCATGCACTGGTGGTCTGGATAACTGGTCAGCTAAGTGGATATGTAGGTTGGTGCCAGGGCTGACAGGTGTGCATTGAAGTGTGGCCCTCGGCTCCATGGCTTTTGTACAACTTGGACAGTTCTTCAAACACCAGCTTGAGACACTGGGGGTCAAATAGGCTTGAGACACTGGGGGTCAAATAGGCTTGAGACACTGGGGTCAAATGCGCAAGACACTGGGGGTCAAATAGGCTTGAGACACTGCGGGTCAAATAAACTTGAGACACTGGGGGTCATCTGGTTGGACATCTACACTATCATTAAGTCCAGTTGGCCCTAGTGTGGTTTGCATGCATCGCACTCTAATACGCATGTGAATCTAGTTGGACAGTGGGGGTGGCAGCCAACAATGTGATTATGTTGGAGGTGAACACCTACAGCGTCTCTTAATACATGCTATAAGCACCTTAAAGGAGTTAGTGCTAGCACCTTAAAAGAGTTAGTGCTAAGCACCTTAAAGGAGTTAGTGCTAGCACCTTAAAAGAGTTAGTGCTAAGCACCTTAAAGGAGTTAGTGCTAGCACCTTAAAAGAGTTAGTGCTAAGCACCTTGAATCGAGAAGTGCTAAGCACCTTGAAAGAACCATCACTAGCCTTCAGGATCGAAGCTATCTGACTTGCCTTGTGACAGCACATTACTCCGTAGTGTTGGCAGACGCACTCCACCACCACACTGACACACACCAGTACTGATCGAGTGGTTGGCAGTTGCATCACGTTAGTGATTCCTCTTCAACGACAGCTAGTCACATATTTACAGCTACCAAGACACATTCTTCGAGTTACTAACCACTTTCTCCCTGTTCCCACATGCACACTACTCCATGTAATCCTCACCCTGCACACGACATGTAGTCCCCAACTGACCCCACCCATGCAAGTGTACAACCTCTCCTTTGAGCTCCAACAGCAAATTAGCGCCTTGTGAAAGAACTTACCTGCCATTCAGCCTAGTCTGGCCCGTTAGACCCAACTCCCCATACAAGTCATGACGAGCAGTTGGGTCTAGCGGGCCGGACTACATTCAGCCACCCACTCAGGGACACCACACTTGAGGCTAGCCTGTCCCCAGGTCCAATACACTGCCAGCATATGCAGACGCTGACGCTGCAGAATGCAGACCCTGGCCACACGTACCCCTTGGCCCTGACCACACCACCTTAATGTGAGCAGCTGAGGGTCACGAAACACT